>JACXIV010000036.1:1314289-1470177 GCA_014737475.1 Bombus confusus | reverse complement strand
GATATGAATTAAATATTTTAATGACGATTCCACGATAAAATATTTGAAATACTCACAACAAGTTTTGTAAAGTAATTGGATTTCCACGTTGCCTTGTCCTCCCTACCCATCTTGAAGTGTGTATAGGGACAAAACGTTTAAGGACTAAAAATAAAAAAACTTAGTTATATATAATTTACTATTAATTTTGTAAGACGTTTCACAAAAATTAAAATCAGACTACACGCGTGTGTAATGTATAATCTTGTAATTCGCACACAGATGGGTTCTGCTATTTCTAGCGTCTGTATGGTTCTCGAATTATCAGACGTTTTATTTTATCATCACATAATTTTTCCTATTTTCTCATTTATTTTATATATTTGACTTATTTTACAAATATTTATGAAAAACAAATATTGTATAAAAATTCTACATAATTCATCACACATATAAGTATATGTAAACACTAAAATTTATGCATCCACTTCTATTATAAGCATGTATGATACTTTTATATGTACAAATAATCAATAGTTTTAAAGATATAAATTATAAATATGAAAATATTTAGAAACTACTGAAATTAAGGTTATGTGACCGCATGGCACATACATATTGTTTATTTTTACTTGAATAATTAGGAATACTTTATATCTTCTACATTTTATTAATGTAATATGATTTAGATAGTGTTATAAAATGATTTTTATAAACACAAAGTAAGTAAGCAGTTATTTTATCACAAGAATAATGAGAAATAAATTTCCCTACCTCGGCAATACTTTGTGGGTGCAATATGGAAGAAAGAGGAAGTTCTTCCTTCTCCATGACACAAAGATTTACCGGATACGCGCCTCAGGAAAATCATTATCCTAGCGCGAACATTTAAAAAATTTCCAAAGACACATAAAGAAATAAAGTTACATAGAAATAATACATTTTTAAATACGTTGTTTTCACAATACGTAAGTTAAATAGTTAAAAGTAAACAAATATTTCGAAATTAAATTACGGGAGCAGTATGGTGATTAATGCCATTAATGCCGTTGAATTTGTTTTTTCACGCTCTACAATAATATTGAAAAATGAATATATAGATCTATTTAAAAAAATATCGACCTTGAAGTCTCATAAAAACATGACTACAAAAGAAAAGCTATTTCCACCATTGTATGTGGCCCTTGAAATATTGTAACTTTATCCTGAGAAATTTAACTATACAACAATAAATGAGAGAGATATTTAGTTGGATTATTCTCTATATGTAAAATTATATTTAAGGAATAATTGATTACAAATTAAATTTGAAATATAAGCTATTAATTTAGTCTAAAAACACTAATGTTATTCTTAACTATAATTATCTTGTAAGTACTACTATGACATAAACTGTTATAGCATAAAATGGATGATAAATATCTTACATTGTTTTATATTTATTTATTCACTTGAAATTACATATAATATAATCTATATTTAATTCAAAATCAGTTTTTAATTAATCTTTATAATCTGATATATTCATCACAATATGAAAATGGCACAATATTATATAAAAAGTAATGTCAAATTTGTCGGAAAGGAGAAAACTTTGCTATATATAATCAATTAATATATAATCAACCATACATAGATAGAGAAAAATAATTCATGTGTAAAACATATATTAATCTTAAAACACTGGTTTTAAATTTTTATTTTACTTTCAGTTATACTGATAGTATTTCTTCAGCGCAGTTTTTCAATACATTCACTGCAAAATCAATGTCACTTTTGTTGAGAAGTGCAGAAACACAAAGCCTAAGACTAGGCCTAGGTACATTTTTCTCTGCTTCTAAATAGGCAGGAGTTATGACTGCTAAATTATTTTCAATACATTTATCAGAGATTTTAGAAAGTAACTTTTCTTCTGTAGCACGGTCTTTCTTATTCTTTAAATATACATGTTTTACTGGAGATTCTGGAAAACTTGAACATTCCAGGCAATGAATGTTTTGCAGTCCCTCATTTATGGCTATGCAATTATCTCTTAATGATTTAAATAGCTGTGGATTATTTTTCATAATATTTAAAGAAGTAATAGCAGCAGTTGTTAAAAGAGGTGGTAAAGATGCAGAAAAGCAATATCCAAGACCAGATAAGCGTTGGTGTTCAATAATAAATGATGTGCCTACACAGAAACCTCCAATAGACCCCATTGCCCAATCCAGAGAACCTAAAAAGTATAAAGTATATAAAATATAATACAAATTATTAATAGAACTTAAGATCCATAGTAGTTTATTGCTGATAATTACAATTTAATAACATTGCTTACCCATAATCATATCAATTTCATGTTTAGGAACACCAAAGTGTTCGGTGATACCTTTTCCATGTTTACCAAGGGTTCCAAATGATATTGATTCATCAATAAATATCCTTAATTTATATTGTCTACAGAGTGCAACCAATTCTGGTAATGGACAGATATTTCCAGTATTCATATAAATACCCTCAACTATTAGAAAACGTTTGATTTTAGCTGCTTTTTTAAGATTTTGTTCATCAATTTTTGCTTGTTTCATCAATAAATTATGAAGATCGTTTACATCATTATGTTTAAAATAAGTAATATTAGCCTTAGTTGCATCTAATCCTTTCTGTATAGCAAAATTTGCTTGTTCATCTACAAATATAAGATCCTTGCGTTTACAATAAGCTGCAATTGCAGACGCAATTGTACTAAATCCATATGAATATACAACTGCTTCTTCTGTATCTGTATAATCTGCTAAACGTTCTTCTAATTCAAGATGAACATCCACAGTACCATAAAATCCACGTGGACCACAAGAACCAACTCCATACTTTCTTATTGCTGCTATTGCATCCTTTTCTATTTCATTATTTTCAGTTAAACCTAGGTAATTGTGCGTGCCTAAATTCAAGCAATCTTTCCCATCCACCACTATTCTTTTACCAGCTCTAGATGTTATGCATCTTGGATTTAAAGATATATGATTCATTTGTGGATTATTTATAAGAGGTTCAGGATTCCATTCCGCAAGTTTCCTTTCTATTTCATCTTCAGTTAATGTTCTATCTCGACTGAAATACCTCTTACTAATAAACCAAATAAGCCACAGAATTAAAAATGTTCCTAGTAACATATGATATTGAGGTATCGTACTCAAGATATTCATTGATTCAATAAATATAAATTTTGTGCTCATGTTTTTGGTCGTATGATATTTTACAAATACCCTGTTTTTATTTTCGTATAACTTCTAACGTGACTTAGTCACTTTATGTAATACTTCGTATTACTTTTGATTAATATATTTGTGAAAAATAATTGTAGTAAAATACATACATACTTTAAAAAACTTATCACTCTTTGAAGTGTTACACTAGGAATGATATTAATAATCGTACTTTAAAAGTAAATTAGTATTGCAAAGTATTAAGAAAGTTTTCATTTCATAATGATAAATACTCTTAACAAAACATTAGATAAAACTAATTGTGACTCAACTTAGTAGCAGTGACTGCGCCTTGCGGTTACTTCCTTCGAAGAACCAAATAAAAACCAGGTGGCAGCACCGATATATATACACACATGCATACACACGTATACATATAATATCAATACGAAATGCATATATGCGAAATATTATTTTAAAAACATATTTATCATACAAATTTTAGAGTTCATATAAATGCATTTCACTACAATTTTAATTAGATTATAATACGTGAAAATTCACTAAGAATTACAAAGATAAATTTAAAATTATTTCTACAATGTGGCAAATGTATTAATTTATTGTATAAAGAAATTATTATTGCCTTATCTTGCTAATATAAAAGTTACAATTCTAAAGTGATGATATAGAATTGGGGTAAATTTCTTTTGGAGTAATATTTGAACATGGGCGCATGCGCGATTAACAATTTTAAGCTCGCGCAATAGTAAGAGTAATACTTCCGGTATCCGGCAAACGCCCCAGTGTATGTAGTTAGTTATGTTGTCAGATTGAATTCTTGCCACTTGTGTATTGTGTTTGTTGTGTTGTTATTAAGTCGATTGTCATAAAGTGATAGTGTACATATCGCTGACTTTCATCGAGACTTCATACCGGTAAGCAAATTGTCATTAATTTATCAATACTTATTAATGCATCTCACTGCCGCTAGACTCATATTAACTTTGCCGAAAACATTCACTATTTACGAGGTTCCGCAGTTTACATTAGCTGCACTTTAATGTAATTTGTATATAAATATATACATATATGTGTACTCGAAAAGTGCAATATACCGTATGCGTTAAATGAACAATTGTGATTGTTTTTTCGATAAAAGATACGAAATTGCATTTGGTTTGGTTATGAACATGGTTATACTTGTATGTATCTCCTGCTGTGGTTCGACTGTGAGTCATACTACGCTGCACCTGACACTTGACACCTGGTAACGTATTTTAATCCTGTACAATGTTGAAGAGGTATCTAAATCTCATTAAATAACATATTTTAATTACTATGTTTCATATTTGCCGTAAAAATTGAGATCTGCGATTTAAAAATTACAAATAACATTTTTAACGAAGGTATTTAAAATTTGATGCCTATATAAGGATATATTTATTTAACGTATGAAGTTATTCAATTTAATGTTAGATAGAAGTATTTAAATTTATATAAAGATATGTTTTTGATTACTTCTATTTAAAGGTACTGCTTTGGGATATAATAGTCTTATTAAATCTTGATAATGATTAACAAAATATTCATTACCAAGATTTTGTATTATTAGGTTGGTTACATGATACGGTCCTGTGATTCTGACGCGAGATTAAAATTCCATCGTGAAAGCTGACGAAGTGAGTCCGTTATCATTATTCATCATTTACACGTCGAACGCATTAGTTTTTGTATTTTGTTTATCATTGTTTTGCTTATCATTATTTTTTTTAACAGTCATTTGCGTGATTAGTGAAAAACGTTATTTCGAAATGTCAGAACTTAGTAAAACGATAGAAGATAATTCCCGAATGGTACCAGGTGCTTATAAAAAGGTTTTAAATATGTGGCAAAATCGTGAGTATAAATTAAAATTCTTTTATTCTATGATGCAATATGAAAAATTATATGTACTATATTACTGTTTATAATACTCAATGTTTGATTCATGAAATTTTAATAAATTATCAAAAAATTAATATATTATATTAATTAATTATAGTTTTGTAGTTTTTTAACGAATAAACCATATGTGGATATAAAAGATGGTTATGAAGTTATTATTACAATTATAATAAATATTATATTGCGGAAATTTTATGTTGAGTATGTATTCAATTCTTATAGAATAATGGTCAACATTTTATTACTTATTTTTATGTTGTTTATTATGTAATATTATATAAATACATGGTAATTTTTTGATATGATTTATAACAATGGAATTTATATTAAGCATTGATCATATAGAATATAATTCAAAACATTGTAATATTTCAGCTTTAGATAAAATTTTTCATTATCAGTACGAGCTATTTATAATAAAGTGAAGTCTGATAAAGAATAAAATACGTTCATAGGTGTACCGAAAATGTAATGTATGCGAATGTGAGTCATTATGAATCATTTGATCTTCGTTCCGACCTGTCCGTGAGAAACGTTCTACGAGTTAAATTTTTTCTGCATAAGGCACGTGTGCTTTAATATATTCTTATATCAGTAGTAATTTTATACTACACTAAATCTTATGATTTTATTTATTGATTGATATTCTGTTAGTAGCTACATTCATGTTTCCGATTGAATTAGTAATCCGTTGGTTTTCTAGTTGTTGCGAAGAACAGTTACGGGTTAAAGTTTGACGGTCCTGTTAGAAACGAAGTTAGATTTCGAAAGTGCTGCGCTGCACGTGGCTCTTTATCTAAGGAAGTTGCAACAATTTCGGGTCTTGACCACCCTGCGGCAGCACCGCAGAGTGCCGGTCGAAACCCAAAGCAGTAGAGCATTGCGCCGGCTGCTTCCAAAGTAGACTGTTTTAAAGGGTAGACACTCCACCCTTAGAAATCTCGTGAATTCATTCAACATTTTCATTCGCAATGTGCAATCTAACTCGAGTTCAGCTTTTTATCAAGTGTCAATAACGCTGCAATATCTGGAAGTGATTTGATATCAATTGTTATTTTTTTTGGGTGGTGTTCCAAGAGTTAAACAAATTTTTTGCCAAGCTATCTATATATTATGGTATTAAGTCGACTGGTTAAAAAGGATATACAACTGAAATGAGCGTTGCAAACATTTCTTAGTGAAGATGGTACATTAATCTCGTCTCGTGCGCAATATTAATTTACATCCTTAAGTACATTCTGTACGATTGAGTTTATAAACGTGATTCATTACAGATAAATGTATGTAAATTTTCTCCGACGACCGAACGTTTGTCCTTTCGCGATTCTGTTCGTCATATTATTCACGTGCATTGAGATTGAAAAGCGTGCGCTTGTAATGATATCCTGTGTACGTGTACGTTCGTTCTTTGACTGCTACTTATCAGATTAGTTTCTGATTCATTTTCTTTCATAATATTATGAAAAACACGAATGCGGGTCACGTTTGGAAGGATGTACGGTTACTGCCAGATAGAATGTCTATTCTTTTTCTAACGCGAAATTTATTTTCTTCGTATATCTTGTAATCCGAAACCATTCTAAAATAGAATTTAGTGTTTCGAAATATCCAAAAATTTGATGATCGTCTTTTTACTTATTTGCATTAGATGGACATGCAACGTCTATTTCTATATCTGTTACACTGATCTCGAAAACGTAAACTTGGGCGTTGTTGGAATCGATCATCGCGCCATCAAGGGAAATTCGCGGGGAAAATACACGCCTATACACGCTGTACGATTCCTCGAAAGTGTCGTAATTTTGTTGTAAATGTTCTCATAGGTATTTATTATGAAGACGTTACGTATGTGTTCCTAGAAACTGTTGCTTGTAAATGATAAAGTGAAGATTTTTGAGTCGTTGAAACAACAAACATAGGCTTGATAAAACTTACATAAATATTTTATCTTTGTTAATATTGACGATAGATGATAGATATTGCTCTTCTGATGTACGTTGACCGTTAATCAGACTGTTCATTAGTAGCTTTTGTAAAGAAAGGAAGTAAATTGGCGTTAATTACTAATCTTATTGTTTCGCTAAAGCGCGTATTTGATTGTTAGTTGACGATATCAATGGATACATACCGTAAATACATGAACCGGCTGTGAACAAATGTAACATATACCGGCTGTACATCGAACAATTTATAGTTCGTGATTCCCGTGAGAAATCCGGTTGAAACGAAATGTTCGGTTGCTTGGCTGAAAAGGGCCAACGGAATTAAAATATTCAAGTACCAGTTTCAACTATATACGGCTGTGAGGGGTCAGCGTTGAACTTGAGCCTAAATATTAAAGTATTCTTCTATCCGTCGTTATTATCTTCGATACTATTCCGAGTCAATAATCGTTATATATTAATAATCGCTTACCCTATTTTCTACTTATCATTGTTACATATATTTTAATCTATATAAAAGTAAAAAAAAAAAAAAAAAAGCAAAACGAATTAGCAGTCAATATTTTACATTGTTACGAAGCTGTCCGTCTTGTATATAATATATATATACTCTTTCTCTCTCTTTCTTTCTCTCGTTGATACGTATGAAATGTATCGATCAATTTTATCGGCTCTTTCGAATCAATTGATTCGAACGGATCAAACGGTATCATTGTAAAACGATCCTAGTTGATAAGAGCCGCGTGACATAACACATACCGGCCTATCGGTTTGAAAGCATCGAAAGTTCGATTGAAAGCCAGCGAAAGGCGTTTATTGCTGATACAACGGAAATCCATAATCGATATTGACGATGTTTAAATGCTGTGTGTGCAACAAAAGCCCAAAGAAGGAGAGGCCGAACGGCGAGGTGACGAAGTCGACGCCAAAGAAAAGTCAGAAAGCGGTCGACTCGCAATTAGTTGGCATTGATTCATCGAAGCTCGAGGAAAACGGGTCGACCGGTAGACAAGAGAAGTTGAACGGCGACGTGCAGAGATTTGAGAAAGTTTCTCCGTCGATGGAGAAAAACAGCACGGAAGTGGTCGACGACCTGACCGTTAAGAGTCCGTTGCCTACCGGAAAGCGCGACGAGGTCAACGGTAATTCTCGCTTGCGAACCGAAACAATAGTAAAATCGAACGATAGCAAGAAAGACGATAATGAGAACGATAGCAAGAAAGATGACAATGAGAACGATAGCAAGAAAGATGACAATGAGAACGATAGCAAGAAAGATGACAATGAGAACGATAGCAAGAAAGATGACAATGAGAACGATAACAGAAATGAGGGTGATCGAACGAAACTAGGGAAGGAAGATGGCGAGGTAAACGGAAGTAAGGATGCTAATGGAAACGGGAAGGCGGAGAAAAATGATAATGTAAGCGGATACGTGGATGGGGGTGGAGCGACGGAAGCAGTACTGAATCCTGCGGTTTCTGGTACCCTTAAGACCAATCTTTATGACTCTTTCGCGTATATCGAGAGAACGATCGATGATGGGCCCGAGGAGGAAGGCGATGATTCCGTTTTCGAAGCTTGTCCGAACGATACCAACGCGAATAAAAAGACGCCGCCAGGTACATATATTGCGCAGTATTTGCTTGGTAAAGAAAATAGATATTTTTAAATTCGTTTAAAGATGAAAGATTCGCGCAGGACGTTGAATCATACTTTTGCGATGAATAGGACGCGTTATATCTATTTGGGGTAGGTGAAGTATAAAAAGTGATAGGAAATATGGAAATGCGATAGTAATTGAACTCGTTTATGCGCTAAATTTCAATTTCACTTTTTTGAGATACTGATTCACTTTCGAAATTACTCATATTTTATATATTATCATATTTTAATATTTGCATTCATAATATATATAGTTTGTTATCCACTAGAACGTGACCTGCGAACGAATGTTTCATTTTAAATCAAAGCCAAAAATGGAAATTTCTTACCATCGTCTATAAATATGCAATCTGCTCATTTCACGATTCGTTTTCTCGTCAAATTTTCAAAACTTGCTTACATCTGATTTACATGATTAATGACAGCATCAAATATGTTAAAAATTCATTACAAGCAATTACATGTTAAATTACGAATTTCATTATCGTGTTGGAACATAGGATTTGGAATGCGTTAAATTATTTTGAATTATAAATGAGGAAATTGCATACAACGAATAATGGAATATACAGTGGCTTATACGAAAGTATTTCAACGCTTGTCGTAGAAAAGTTGCATGTTCATATTACATGTATTATACAAGATATTTTGAAATTTCATTAGCATGTCAGACAAATTTTAAACCGATTACGAAGTGTAATGCAAACATGCACTTATTTTTAGTAAAAAATTAATACGCCGGAATTATTTTTGAGATATTTTTGTCACATTTTTCAAACCTTATTCAGAGTCTAAATTGAATACGTTAATCAAATTTTTATATAGCTAATAGCTAGTTTAAAAAAAAATTCGATTCTAAAGATTCTAAAGATTGGCTTGTTGGTATATATGTATATTTTGAAAAAATTACATCTTTCGGATCATCCTTTTATATAGAAGACTGATAAGTATATTTCAGTTAAACGTTAATGCTGAGTCAACGGTAATGATAACTAAATAACGTGACTTACTAATAATACATAATGCGTAATTGATTGTTCAAATATTTTAGTGATCGTTATGAATTGTACATAGCTTGTAATCAATATCTTGCAACATTTATGTGCATTTACCAAATGAAATTTTGCCATTACGATCATGATTATTACAGAGCCAACGAAATTTCAATTTATTTTGTATAAGACACATAGTATATTCATAAAAATTTTCTATAAGCGTTCAACTGCATTTCGTGAGTCACTGCAGATATGTAGATAAAGATATCTATATTGGGGTGTACGATGCGCAGTTTCAATTCCTCGGTGGCTTTCGGAGGAGGAAGATGGCGAGCACGACTCAGAAGAATGCAGCGGAATGCAGGAACCACCGGCGACGCCGGTTGCTCGCGACGAACTAGCTTTAAGACGTCACAGATTCTTCTCCGATTTGTTACACGTTACGCAAAACGCGACGGAGCACAGAGTGAGGTTTGACCCTCTAGGACCGATGGTGCACGCCGGTTAGGGTCCACCCTAAATCCATTTCTTATTTTGTATGACTCTTAGATCTTCTGTTCGAGTTATTTACTTGCTTGTTATTTATTTATTATTATTTTTTATATAAGAATATCGGATACACTCAAGCCGATCTATTCTAATTTACTAATTATGCTTCAGAATGAGTGGAAAATACCTTGCAAGACGAGTGCGGTATAACTGTGATGGACAGATGAATGATCTTAAGGATTTTTGTAAATCAAGCCCGTTCTATGACTCCTTGGAGGGCTGGAATTACTATAAATATTATTATTATTATTATTTCTTTGCAAAATTGTTTGAGATTATGTTCAGGAAAATATTTCATGCGAATAGAGATATTAGTTGAAAAATGTATGCAGTTGCAACACTAAGAACACTAAGAATTTTATGATTGCATCATGATTGTTTAATGCGGTTGACTAAATTTATTTATATCAAGATTACAATACATGTTCCGCAAACTTGGGATAGATTTTTCGGGACAGTTGATTTTAGAAGAAATATCCGACAAATGTCGTATGATATTTCTGTCAAAACTTGAATATTATGGCTAATTTATCAATATATCACACTGTGTATAAGACAGCGTTATATACGGTAATTATTTCTCAGCAAAATCATTTGTTTTCAAGTTGTGACATAGAGTACGACAGTTTTATAACTCTATTCTGTTCCACATATTGTTACCGTCCAGTGTAGTGTTTCGTTATTATTCGCTCTATTTTTATGTTTTGATCTACTTACCTTCCAACTTTTTGGTGTATTATTTCACGCTACTATTGTTTTCGTTAGAACAAGAGAAGAATATTTAAAATAATTAGAACTGTCATTAAAAATATACACCTGTGATTTCTTGTTTTTTCTTCGTTATGAAAAATACATTTTCTTTTAATTACAAATATGAAACATCAACAAACAATATACATATATTTTTTTAATTTTATGTATATAAACAAGTTATAAATTATAAAGCATCTTGTACTTGAGTGTTTACATGTTGCGTATACAGATATGCGGAGAATTTTTAATTATTAAATACTTATTAATGCGTGAGATTCCATACAGAATGGTATCTACCCACGCGTGATTCAATTTCCGCAGATTTTCTAAGAATAGGTCGCGGCACACACCCGCGTTGAATATCATTAGAGCCGTAGTTTAGTTCTTCAAGCGTTTCTGAAAAGGCTACAGGATCTCGTCCGTGAAATCTTTTGTCCGCACAGGAATAATTTTTAATTAAGGGAAAGAATAATTAAGCCGTGTGTCTTTGTAATTTAGAGTGGCATAAGTCACAGAAACACCGGTAACGAATTAATTCATTTGTATATTATTTCATATTTAATTATAAACTTAAAAATTATGTAATTTAAAGCAAGTTATTCTTTGATCTTAATTTTCTTACGGTTCATGAATTTTTATAGTAATCGAAATGATGTGAACTTATTTTAAAATTTACTATGTGATTATCGTGTCTCGTTTAATATAATCTATTATTTACAACATTCATTCACAATAATTATCAGGTACAATTGTATAGTTGTCGTAAATTTGTTTTATGTTAACATTTTCAAGTACACATAAATTTATTTCTAATATTACATGTCGCTTGCAACATAATGATCTAGTGGCTGTAGATGTTAATGTAACTATTTATACGTTCATTCTATATTTAATTTAGTCGCTGTTAATGCGAATTTTCGGGAGTATATTTCCTTCAATCACCGAAGATTTTTTGTTAATCGTTAATGATTTATTATTTATGAATCAACGAATTTTGTTCCATTCCCATTTCATTTTCAAATATTGGGTTTATAAAAGTATAATCATAATAAAGAATATTTTGTTATTATACTCTATGAATATTTAAAATTTAATTCTGTTTATTTTTTGCGTGTATTTATAGTTACTTTATACAGAAACAAACAAAAATGAGATATAGAAATTATATAATAATAATAATAGAAATAATATTGAATAAATAAAAAAGTTATTTTTTTATTAACAATATTGGGCTATATTTCCATTTTATATACATATAAATGTATTGTAATTAAAGGTTGTGAAGCTAGCGACAAGGAGGAACATCTAGAAGAGTTGGTAAATAGATTAGAAAACGTTACAAAAAGATTGGAAAACGTAAGAGTTCAATCTGTAACTGAAACACAAGATTCTGCTGTTCAAACAAATACACCATCGCCAAAGAGGTCTCAAGCAGTAAAAAATAGTGACTCAGTGCTGTCTGCCTCATCTCCTCATTCAATAGAGAAAAAAGCAGAAGGCAAATTTATCAGCATGTCAGTCGCAGGATATAAGCAGTTTTTAGATGGTCCTGTGAAAGAATATTTGCAATTGAGTGAAAAAATTGGTGGTGATGTAGCTACTCACAGCAAGCTTGTAGAAAAGGCATTCAAGTAAGTACTATCAATTTGTATATTTTAAATTCTTGATATGTTTATGTAAGTTATTAAGTATTGTACATTTTTTTTTCATAGCATCCAGTTGGAATTCATTCAAACTGCAGCGAGTCGTCCAGCCCCAACAAACCAATCAGAGCAAATTTCCCTCCTTGCACCCACATCTGCACAAATTCAGCAGATTCAAGAGTTTCGCGAGAAAAATAGAGGATCTCAATTTTTTAATCATCTATCAGCAATTAGTGAAAGTATTCCAGCTTTGGGATGGGTTGCAGTATCACCTACTCCAGCACCTTATATAAAAGAAATGAATGATGCTGGACAATTCTATACAAATCGTGTATTAAAGGAATGGAAAGAGAAGTAAGTTTTTATCATAGACTATTATTTCTTATAATAATAAAAGTACGATATCTTCTTATTGTCTTCTTCATATGTATAACAATTTGTTTTCTGGAAATTAATTACTGATGCAGAATTCATTTAGTTTTTTATATCTACAGAAATAAAGTACATGCTGAATGGTGCAAGGCTTGGGTACAGACACTAAGTGTTCTACAAGAATATGTGCGTCAGCACTACACAACAGGGCTTGTATGGGCAAAAACTGGCTCTGCACCGACAGGCATCCCACCACCACCACCACCGTGTATGCCTCCTATGGGAGACGTAACACCGGCAGATATTATCGATGACAGAAGTGCTCTTTTCGCTGAAATTAATCAAGGAGAAGCTATTACAAAGAGTAAGTATAACTTTTTAAGTTACTAAATACTGAATTTATTAAATAATGCAATTTTTTAAATGAATCGGTATTTTATAGACTTGAAGAAAGTCACGTCAGACATGCAAACACATAAAAATCCTTCATTGAGAACCGGACCAGCACCGTTTAAAGCACCAGTTGTTGATAATGCTATATCTACAAAAACAGTGCCGCCTGCAAATGCACCAATTGATAAACCCCCAGTATTTACTAGAGATGGAAAGAAGTGGCTTGTGGTAAGTAATATCGTTTTGTTGCTTCATTCTATTAGTTTATTCTGTATTGGCAAAATTTCATTTTTGTCACAGGAATATCATAAAGGCAATAGAGACCTGCTTATTGACAACGTGGAGATGAACAACGTAATATATATGTTCCGATGTCATGATAGTACTTTAGTTGTCAAAGGCAAAGTGAACTCCATCGTTATGGATTCATGCCGTAAATCATCCGTTGTTTTCGACTCTGTTGTGTCGAGCATCGAATTCGTCAATTGTCAGAGTGTACAAATGCAGGTATGTTATTTATTTCCATTATCTATGAAAAATGCAACAGCATGTAATGCTTTCTAACATCATGTGAAAAATATATTTATTCCCAAATGAGTACATATATATACAACATAATTATATGATGTTCATGTTCTGTATTAAAAGTGTATATTACAAAAATATAATAGACGTTATCAATGATGAATTTTATAAATATAGATAAATAATATTATTTACGATCTAAATTTACTTATATTTTTTAATTTTTCGATATAAGCTTCTTACAAATGTTTTGCAATTCTTCTAGATGCATAATATTCGATTCCTGGTGAAGAATTTCTAATAGAGCTATGTATTCCTCATTGCTTAACTCTTTAGGCGTTCCACATATCTGAAATTTGTTTAACGCTCCTCTTGATGTTTTCGAAATATTCTCCAAATCCGATATAGATGTACTTGTATCGATAACAGAAGGTTTAGCAGTTACATCGACTTCTTTTTGCTCGACAGACAAGAAACATAAATTTTTTAATTTAGCATTTAATAAAATATTCGACACCGAGTCTTTTTGTGTTTTCGGTACTGATAAATTAGTTGACGTAGTTTGCTCCAACTCATTACCATTTAGTACGGTAGAAACAACAGTAATAATTTTATGTATCCTATCCTTCTCATTTTCTGTGGAAATCCCTCGAAGTTCATCATGTTTTTTATTGGCTTGATCGTCTCCCATCTTTTGTACACTTACTTCTCTATTTTTAATATATTCCAAAAATTTATTTGGGTCCACTATTTTTGTCGAAGCGTGGTCATATTTTGTGAATATGTTAACATATATTACCATTTGTTCTTGCGCAGTAATATCATCGACAGCATTTTCATTTATATTTTGTGCTATGTGTGATGTTTTTATTAAATCTTGCTTATGATTATCAGTGTTATTTACCTTTCCTACGCAAGAGTTTACTTCTCCTATTCGTGAATCTGTATTTCTTGATTTACCTTCTACTTGAATTTCATCTATTTCATTGTGGTTCTTGTTGCTCGGAGTATCCCTCCAGAACATAGTCATTGTCAGTGGTCCTCTCATCGGACTCTTAGGTCGCGATTCATTTTCAGTCTTCCGAGTTGCTTCCAATCGACTTTTTAAAATCGGTATGCAAGATTTTGAAGACGTTCTCGGCATTGGTGACAAAGATTTTAAAGGACCTTTTGATTTTAATTTAGTTTCTAAGGACTGAGTGTAATTTATAAAATTTGTACTGCTTGGGTATTCATGTGACCGTGGTGTTATTTCTTTCGGTGATTCGGTCGTTCGAAGACTTACTTGCGATCGGGATCGTTTTCTGTCTAATTTAACGCTATCTCCTGTGTTACATCTAGGTTCTGCAGATAAATTGCTTAACTTTGGATACGTTGTGTTTGTACTATCTTCTGCTTTGATGTGAACAGTGTTCAACAAATCGGATTTTAAACCTTTTATGTTTCGTGAAGCTATTGATCTTTTCAGTTTCTCGGATTTTGAAGTATAGTTTTCGTGGCTCCACGATTTCATTGTCGTGTTCGTTCTTTTCATTGTCTTATCTTCTTTCATCTCTCTTGGAGAAACTTGTCGTGGAGATAAATTTGACGAGATAATATTTTGTTCTAGATGTAATGTTTTCGTATCATTTTCTGCCAAATTGGGTAGTGTTTCGTCAATCGAAACATTTTCTGCAAATAACAAATTACAATTATCAACAGCATATGTAATTGAAGATCTATTGTTCCGGATTTCCTTTTCTTCTTTTGAAGCCCTTGCTTCTTTAATTGTATTAATATTCTCTGTACAAGGTTTAGAAGATAATGAATTGTTTTTATTATACATTTTATTTTTGAATTTTGATAAATTTTGTTTCATATCGAATTCATCGTTTGAAAGTTTGACAAAAGATTTGTCAGTGGCGGCCATGATATTCGTTTTTTTAGCGTCACTTGCAATATCTTTTAAATTTTCATGCTTGCTATGTAATTTATTTTCCTTATTATTTTGCGCATACAGATTAGAGTGTAAGTAGCCTTTAAGGTTTTTTGAATGCGTATTATTTAATTTTGTAGCAGAACTCGAGGCTTCATCTGTAAAATACATACTGCTGTGTGGAGAAATAAGATTGGAGTAAGATTTTAAAAGGTCCGCCTCTTTTATTAATTCTTTTTTATCCAGATCTGTAAATATATTTTGTGTAACTGAATTCTTTTCATCTTGAAAGTGATCGCGTTTGTCGTAATTAGTTTCTGTTTTATTATAGTTATTTATGTTTGTAGTATCATATTTCTGAAGAGTAATTGTGTTTGTTGAATAGGTTTTTACATCTTTTCCATTGATAGTATCATCACTGAAATTATTATTGACGTTCAACCAATCTAATTCTAACTTTTCTTTGTCTAATGACTTGTTAATCAGTACTGTTACAGATGGTGGTTCCGGAATGTTAGAATCATTGGACTGATTTATGCTGGATGTTAACGAATCCTGTATTAAATTTGTTTCACACGAAGTTTCTTTACTCTCACTGGGTGATAATTCATATATTGGATCTTCGTTTTCAATTATACCGTGCATTTCTAATGTTTTATTTATGTTTCTGTGCAGCAACGTTTGTTCGATTAACGAACACGCACCAGGATTTCTTTTTAAAGTTAAATTTGAACTGCATGATAAGATTTCTTGATCTTCGTATTTTTCATTATCCAATGTACTCAGTTTCAAGTTTGATATATCCGTTCCTGTGTCTTTAGTAACTCTAACATTGGTACATTGTTTCAGGGATTCAGAGTTCAGAAAATTGGAAGTTATCTCATTGTTCGAATTTTCAACTTTCTCCGATGAAGCAGTTCCGTCCAAGTTTTGCGAAAACAATTCTACGCTATTCATGTCCCGATTTATAAACTCATTTACATTATTCATGCGCGTGAAATGTTCTTTGAAATTCTCTTCCTCGTGTTCATAGTCATAACATGTGCTCTGTTCGTTCATGTTTGCTTCTGTTGTATTTAAACAACTTACAAATTTTATAAGCTTTTCATCAGACTCGTTCAATATGTCATCTAAATATTTTATCCGTAAATTACTCGGAGCTATTTCGTTTCCTTGAAAGTGGTTATGCTTTGGCAGAGATAGCCGATTATTTTTAATCTCGTTTCCTTCCTGGATTATATTACTAAAACTGAAATATTCCGAAGGTGAACTAAGATTTTGTTTCGAGTCGAAATATTTTTTACACGCGTCCAAGTCTTTAATTTCATTTCGTTGACTAAGGTCTTGCTTCAAATTGAAAAACATATAAGTTTTGCTGTTTTTCTCGGTAGAACTGCTAACAGATTGTTCTTCTGATATAATATCCAAGAACTTTGATTGTAGATTATTGTTAACGTAAGAGTACCTACCGTGATCTGATACAGATTCGTTACTCATCTCTTCCTTCTTTTCGTCTATGTAGCATATCTTTTCCAGCTCGACACGCGTTAATAATGCTCTTTTGAATTGAAGGGCTTCTTGAAGTAATAACGCTGTCGGCTTGTCATCTAATTCGCTGTCCTTTGATACTTCGGTATGACTCGAGGTTGGTGATATTATTGCATCCTCGTCAGTTTCCATTGCAACTGGATATTGATCGGATGGCTTCGCTTGATTGCCCTTCGTGTATACATCTGGTATTGGTATGAAATTTTCTGATATTACTGTGCTCTTCTCAACTTTCTTTTCTTCAGAGGAGTCCGATGAAATAGTATAATATATTCTTTCAGGTATTCTTTCATATTTTACGCCAGAACAATATACAGTCTGATTATTTGGAATTATCTTTTCTAATTCATGGTCATCCGTAGAAGATATTTTTGGCTCGGCGTTCCTTGTAATCATACAATAAGGATCATTCATGTTATTTACACGATACGCGTTCAACATACTTGAATAATTTCGGATAGACGCTACAGAGCTTCTAATTGTTTCATCGCTTTCGTATTGTTCAGAGCTGTTGGAAGTTATTCGTTGGATCTCCTTACTGTTGCTCCTGATATCTCTATCGGCCTCTATTTCGATACTTTCAGCGTTCTTCAAATTGCCCGTGTCTGTCGTAACCGAGACAAGCGTACTCACGATGTTCTTGCAAACGCTGTTCATTTTATTGTTATTTTCTCGTTGTTTCTCCGAGGCTTTCGCCTCAATATTTTGCAGCTCGTACATGCGCAGGACATTGTGTAAGCTTTCTAACTTTTTTTTCACTTGGTACAAGGCTTCTTGAGACGTTTTCATGTTTCTCCTCGGCTCGCACGAAACTAACATCTTCGAGGTCAATTGCTGGGGAAACACGTCAGCGCAAAACGATATGTTCATTTTTGGCGGCAATAAACGTTTGTCGATCAGCTGTAGAACTGGATAAATCGCATTCGATAGTTCCAAACGTTGCTCGCTACTTTGCTGCTTTTTATGTACTTTTTCAAGCTTCTTCTCTTCTTTATTTTCCTCTTTTTCGTGTTCGTTCGTTTTATTCTTTTCAAGCTTTTCACTTGGATTAATCGAATCTTTTCCTCGAACACTTCTTCGTTGCTGTAACACGATTAAACGCACGATTCACGATCTCGGACAATTTCGTCTCCAAATATAATATCTTGTTCATTTTTACCTGCGTATCTGACCAAAAATTTTTGATCGAGGATTCATTGCTGATCTCAGACGAGCTACAGACCAATCCAAGGTTTTTATTGCTGTCGTGTAATTCTTTCAAATACTTTTTGCAATCGTCTATAGTTTTCGTGAATTTCTTACACGCCGGGGTCATTTCCGTAGTTTCAGCGTTCTTCCAGCTTTCCCTCATTCTTTTCCCGGATTTAGCGTATCTCTTCTTCGGGAACAACGGAACCGATATCGCGTTCCGATGTTGCATTTGGAAATTTTCGTTTCTCGATGCCTCGCGATGCTTTCGACTGATCGCATTTTTGAACATAGAATTTAGTCTGAAAACATAATTTATTAAGTTCTTATTCGATTCGATCGATGATATATTTGGAACAACGTTCTGAACGCGGAACCGCACTTTACGGATATGTCGCTGCTACTTTTCGACGATTTGCTGCTGTATTCGACTGGCAAGCTTTCTTTCCGCAGATAAGGGTACATCTTCTTTTTCTTTGCATCGAACAATTCGGTCAGACGATGTTCCGAAGGGTAATACTTTGAACACGAAAAGTACGATTCGTTGTGTCTGGGGCTAAAAAAACCGACGATAACCATTATTTCTTTTATTTTCTCTCTCACTTTCTCTTTTTTTTTAAACATCATTTTAGCACCTTAGCAATACATGTTTTATCCAATTGTTGCGATCATTCGGATTGGACAGAGTTAGTCGAAGGTTTCTCAGGTTCTTCTTAAAGTTCGATTTCTGAACTTGATGGGGTAAAGGCCAAGTACCATACTGCAGTTTATACGTTAGTATATTGACTTTCAGTTCAAGGTCCTCCATTTTGTATCCAACTTTATTAAGAATATCTTTATCAATGGACGCATCGTTACCACGTTTTCCTTTGATATATATTATACGCAGCAGTACCACGCACACAGATATTACGGCCAGCACCTTTGAATATTATTATTAATATTATTATGAATAGTATTATTAATATCTTTGTTGGATAAATACTATCTTTTTTTTATCTTTCTCTATTTTTTTTTCTTTTTTTTTTTGAACATAGCGTTCAGATATAAAAAGTCTTATCAGTTTCAAGAACTTACCTGACCGCTATGTTCATGTATTCATAGACCTCTAATTCGATATTCATTGCGCAAGTCAAAAATAATAATTCTCTGTACCCGCCAGACTATGCTTTCGTTCCTCAAGCAGTCGAGAACGTCGGTTACGATCTCATTCCACACGTAATTTCCGATTGCTTTTGGACATTCCTTCCAGTCAACTTCGCAGATCATTCGCACAGGCTCGAGGTTTCCGCCTGCGTACATCGATCAAGCGTTTAACGATTTGCATTTCCAAGTTTTGTTAACGAATTTCATTCGTGCAACAAACACGGACAGCAAAGTTTCGTTAATGAAACAGCTTCGTTCAATTCGAATATTGGACGTTAATTGGAGTAAAGGGCGAGAAAGGAAATACATAGACAGGAATCTTACCGAATTGCCAATGCATTTTGTTAAGGGGAATAAGTTTGCGTCGAGTGTGAGGTGAAAATTCAACTACAGGGTCCAAAAATTTCATCAAATTCCATCTACGATTATTTCTGCCTACACTACGTGAAATGTGGAAAATCGAAAGAAACTGCGATCGGCAGTTATTGCCTCTCGACGTGTATAATATCGATAGTGTACACATATAAAGTGTGTACATAATCATAGATCACAAGTTAATTACACAAGATCGCAAGATCTTACAATATTCTAATCGAAGATCACAAGAGAAAAACCCGATAATTATATATTTTTGATTTTCTGATTTTATTACTGTCGCTTTGAACCGATTGAAAAGTATTATCTTAGTACACGCAATGTTCCGGTATCTTCGATATTTTGATATTATATTCGATATTATAGCGAGTAATATTCTGGAAATTACCAATAGGATGGAACAATACGCGTTCAGTTCGAGAGCCAAGCAAAGAGACAATTTTTGCTGTCGTAGAATTGATTGACAATGTACGAGATTCTTGGACAATTCACAGACTACGGTATTCGATTAATTTCCTTTCTTCTTTGATTGCAGGTACTAGGAAAAGTTCCCACGATCTCTATTGACAAAACAGACGGTTGCCAGATGTATTTGAGCTCGGAATCATTAGACGTGGAATTTATTAGCAGCAAGTCTAGCGAGATGAACGTTATGGTACCTCGAGGAAATGGAGATTATGTAAGTCTTACGTGTACTGGCAATTTGTGCACATTGAGGTCTCAGGATATTCCAGAATTTTTCATTTTTCAAAATTTCCAATTTTTTCAGAATTTATTCTACGAGTATAACTAAGAAAAAAAATTGTTCTCTTTGTACTTGAAACTTTTATCGTGATCTAACGAAACTGCTGATAAAACATAGTGAAAAAAAAGTTTGACCAAAAAAAAAAGAAGTTCCTATTTTAATCTTTTTTATTTTGCATTTTTACAGGCGGAATATCCCATACCGGAGCAATTCAAAACGACCATCAGTTCCAAAGGTCTCAGTACGATCGCGGTCGACTCACTGGGCTAAAGCCTCGATGACGACTCGATTATCCATAGCCTAACTAAATGTCTGTCTAAGAGTACAGTTCATTAGAGGTATCGTCATCAGAGGATTCGTCGATCTATTATTTATTGCTTCTTTAATTAATTTAAGGTTTTAGAGGAAGGGCGAAGAATTAAAGGAGAGACGCGAGATACACACACTTTTCGAAAGTATAGAACTGAATTAGATAAATCGATTGAATGTTTTAAATATTCGCAGCCCTATTATATTGTTTCGAAGGTATTTGCGCATTTCGTGAAGATCATCGACCCCATTCCGAACTAAATTGTAGAATCACGTTAAAACGACGCTCAATCGATCGAGTCTTATGAAATTTTATGTATAAAAAAACACGCGGATATTCGACCGCCTGTGGCTCGATATTTTGTAATATAGTCTTAATTAGATCCCTAGTAATTGTGATTCGTCTATCAAGGTGATAATGGGACGAAAATGGAATCGACACTCTTCACGAATGTGCTATTAACGCACGTTGGTGCTGATACGAGGAGACTGTAGGTTCGATTTAAGTATAAAGCTATGGACAAAAGTTTTTCTACCTTCGAATCGGACCTTTTATACATTTACACCATTTTTTATTGTGAACGAACTTTTGTCCACACCGACGGAATCGTTTCTCGGGATTTTTCAGTCGACTCGCTATGGAATTGCCACTCGACGTTTTCGGTGGGAGAAAAGCGAGCGTCGCACGTGTTAAACAGAGGAAGCAGAAACAGAAAGCATTCACGAGTCATTAACAAAGCTGCTCTGTATATTGAGCGGCGTCATATTAATGGCTTGATATACGGAGTACGTATGTATTTCGTTGTACGTGGGAAACATAGCAGAGGTGGATACATTACGCTAAAACAAGGAAGATAGTTTATAACATAAACTTTTTGATACGATCTTGTTCTGTGTTATTACTTACTACTACCGTCAGATTATTTTGAAGTGAACTATCTCCAGCTACAATATAGGCGTGAGTACGTCTCATCATGGATCGACGAACACGTTCAAACAGATGAGATGTTGCACGGATTTGTAAGCAATTTTGGTACGGTAATGAATGTTTTAACATCGTCAACTAGTGTTTTATAAACTACAGATTTCAAATGTCTCAACGATTGATAATCGAGCAAATTTGGATCTGGAGAGTGAGCTGACTGAGAAACGGAGCCTGCACGAAGTATGTTTTAGCTAAAAAATTGAAAGATTGTCGCAATATGAAAAAAAACTGTATCTGGAAAACAAGCTCATATTTATCTGAGTTTTTCTTCTTATTTTAGCGTGCTGGATTTATTCCTGTATAGCGTATTTCCTATGTAGAACGAGATAACTTGAGACTTTTGCACCATTGATACTTTACATATCGTTTCCTTATAGTATGTAATGCATTAATTCAATCACGTAGAGCGTAACTGATTGGAAGGGAATTATTTCGTGCCAGTATACATTATAATACACTTTTAATTGAATTTTGTAGTTTGTGCTTTCAGTTTGCGAGTCTTCCGTGTTCAGCAATGTTCATGATGTGTAAATAGAATGGGATGCTGAATTTATTTAATGAGAAACAAATCGATCGTCTATGCGCGTGCGTTTGAGAGCCTTCAGACTCGAAAGGTATTTTTCGAGGCGACGTGAGATGAAAAATGATCAGGAATAACGGTTGTGCTAAAGTGTTGATGATCCAGCCGCAAAGGAAAGATATTCCCCGGAACGATAAATGAATTGTAAACTCGATATTGAATTTTAAAAGCGTGCTGTTTGAACATGACGTAAATTACATTGTGATTTTTACCACTTGGTATATTGTGCTAATCGTAGGTATAATCTAATATTAGAACTACTTAAAGGCACGATCTAGAATAACATGATCATAATAGAATAACAATGAAGCAGTTCGATCCTTTTTACCAGAGAAAGAGACGAAGGGAAAACTCGGAAGAGACACGACTTTTTTTATAATTTATATACCTACATATGTACTTATGTAGTACTATGCCCGTTTGGTTTTAGAACGATGATCGTTTGACTGAGATTATTTATCATTAAGGATCGCACTGCCTGTAATGCCGTAATCTTTAACAGCCTTCGTTTTAATATCGATAGAGTATTATATCGAGGATAATTAATATTTATTTCTGAATATGATTTTCAGTGCTATTTCTAATTGTCCTAATAAAACAAATTAATATTCCATTCAAATCTTGCATTCATAATTCTTTTCACTTTTCACAAGAACTTGGAACACGATTAAAGCGTTTTACACACAACGAGAAATTGCAGTCCCTTCTCATCGAATCAGGCTCACATACATAAATGCTACTTTTCTAACTACAAGATTTCGTATATGCACATGCTATATCATGTCCTTGATCGTTCAAATTATCACTAAAAGCACAGACTATTATGTATAGATAGAAATGATTTAATTTATTAAATTTTCTACTACACCATATTGAAAGATATCTGCGTATTTTTATGGTCAGACAATTCATCTGATTTTGGGTGCCATTGAAAACCAATACTTTCTCTCCAATACTAGTCTTCCAATACTTTCGCGAGTCACTGTAATTATTAATAGCTAATAAAATTTTGCTATTACGATTTGCTCGTGCCTCCCACGGAAAAAGAGATGAAAGACGTTGAAAGCTTTGTGCGGTTTTAATTCAATGATCAGGGACTGCCATAAACGGCGTTTCCTCTTTCTTTTCTGAAAATTCTTGTTTATTAGCATCAAAAGAATCTTTTTACATAATTAGATACGACATATATACATACACGTTACGTTAAAATCTTCGAACTGACGAAGAGACTGGAGTAATGAGCACGATACAACGTGGCCTTGAGATTCGTTTTGCGATTCAAGCAAAAGAATCAAAATGCCAGGTTCGACTATATATCCCTATGCTAGCAAGTATTTCCGAGTCGATCACGGGTGACTCAGGAATACTATTCTTCGCGACTATCCGTGCTATCTTCGTACGAATCGAGTCGCGAACAATCTTCTAACGCATAGTCATTAGTAGATTTATTCATATAACTGAAACGTATTAATGTTAACTATCAAACGCAAAGATAATTGTATAGAAGAGTATAAATCAGTGTTAACAGTATCGTTAATTATCATTAATAGACGAAACTCTTTACAAATATTTCACACCGATGTACGATACACTCTCTAACATTTATCTTCAACTTTTGATTTCTAGCTATGTATTGCACATCTATGTAAAATCAACGAATATTTAATATTTCACAGCAACGCTTCCAACGATGGAAAATTTCACACTTTAATCGTGAGACGTTTCTTACTACCTACGTTTCTATTCATTATTCTTTATTTCTATAGACATTCATCTTTTCCCTAACGTTTTCGTCCCTTCCATTTCATCTTCTAATCAACAGATAATATTTCCACTATTTTCGTATCTTTTATAAATTTATACCTTTTCAGTATAATATTGCGTGATTGTGATATCGTCGTAAACACGAATTTTAATATTACATTGTAAACGTAAATTTATAAATTCTTCTATTAACTGATTTGTTCGTTCAATGCGCGTGATTGGACAAATAAATACGAATACGATCAGTCTTCATTTCACTACAAATTAAGAGGGCAATTGCGTTCGTCGCTACCGTCCGAACATTCTAAGAACCCGTTGCATATTCGAGATTTCGGTAGACATTCGCCCAGAGGACATCGATGGCCCTTACAGGAAGCGATCGAGGATCGGATATCTTCCCTGGAAATCGCATACTCGATCCAAGGAAGATAGTGGTGTACTTTCGTGTAGACTCCAGGTCTTCCAGGTCTCGCGCAACCGTATCCATTCGAAGTGATGCCTGGAAAGAAGGACCAATTAATACCTGAACAGGTTGACAAGATTTGCCGATCATTCTCGAGGTTCGCTCGGAACTTACAAAAGTATTTAACGATCTTGGTGAGTCTGAGTACGGATCAATATTTCAAGAAGAGAAATTATTGCGTTTGATATGTTATTGTCTTTTTTCTTTTCGTTAAAAATAGCTGTGTTTACCGTGAAGAGTGTACTTGTTGTCTGATCCTGAGCAAACCAATGGCCCACCGCTGTCTCCCAAGCAAGCGTCTCTTCCACCATCCTTCAAACCTGCACAAAGCATTCCTGACGTTATCCTGTACAATGGAAGAAACAAAGTTTTCCTTCGACACTCCTCCGTGGAGATCACCGGAAGTTGGACTTCTTGCAGGGTATCCGCTGCTCAGAGGAAACATATTTTTTTTATATTTTTGCTATATCTTTATAGACCGGCGTATCTTTACGTGGCTAGTTTTTTTCACCAATACCTGACAAATAATCACAACTTACGAAATATTCTTCCGATCTCGAATAATTGTCCCCATCCGGTAACGGTGCACATAGTGCCACTTTTTGGTTCTGACTCGGGAAGACACACTGGTCGAACGTAGTCGCTGAATGTGACTGGTTGTTCGAGTCTCAGCATCGCTATGTCGTTTATGAATCCGTTATCGATGTAATCAGGATGCAGGGATATGTGATCTAAACGTAGCACTTGCTCGTACGGACTCGGGAAGCTTCCTCTGCGAGTCGCTCCGATTCTCGCCACCCAGTACTCGTCTTGAGCACTGCGACAGATATTGGAATACACCATCAGGTTGTCGCATCAATTTTTGCAACTTCTTAAAATCTTTGTATATTTTCCAGTGTACCGGTTAGCCTGGTCTTAATGTTAAAAACTGAATCGTCCTTTCGTTTTAATATACTCTCGTTATTACGTCTCGTGTCTCGATATTTTTTCTTTTAATCGATCTTCTTATTTTTATTTGCGTCATCGATACGCTTCTTATTTTACTTACTGATAGAAACAATGTGCCGCAGACAAAATCCATCTTTCGTTAATCAGAGCTCCACCGCATTGATAATCGCCTTCCTTGTAGAGAGCTACTTGCCATGGCCAGCTTCCAGCCGATGAGCTTCCACCTCCGACTATCCTGCAACGTCGTGAAACATTCCGTCTGTTTCAATGTATGCATCTCGAATAAGTAGCTCGTTTTATCAGTATAATACGTTCATATATTGTGATGTACAGTTAACAGATTTTTGTACGTATTTACGAGAAATCTGAAACTGTGAAACTCCACGGAATGCGCGTAATATGCGAATTTGCAGGAATATTCGCAGTCTGGTGACAGCTACGAGATTATAAAATTTTGTATTTTTGTATTTTAAGTCTTTCGAATTAATATCTCTTGAAGATAGAGACCTAATCTATCAACGTATTTAAATTTTGATTTCGCAACTAAAACACTTTTCGCGTTACTTAACGCGAGTTACTCTAATCTTCTACTAAACTAAAGAAAAAGCTACGTTGGTAATTTCAAAAATATAAAATTTCATTAGAAACGAAAGAAGTATAATAGTATAACAAATTTCGCATCGTAATGCAAAGCCGCTTAATTCTAAATAACCATGCCATTATTAATATCCGATCATTTGGCTATCAGTAATCGATTCAGTAATCGCTATCCTTCGACGAAATTTAAGAATGGTCCTAAACTACTAAAAAGTATCGTTAGTAAAGGAAGACGACAGTCTGTCTTTTTCCGGCGGGCCTAACTTAATATTCTCACGAGTTTCGATAAAAATTTACGAGCATATATATCACAGCAGCTACAGTTAGTTATCTCAAACGACGACGACGACGACGACGACGACGACGACGACCCTAACGATCACGATTATATTAATTTTATGCAGATCTTTTTTAATATCGTTTTGCCATCGATATATCGCCATTATGGAGGCACAGAGGTCATTATCCTCGAATGCATTTGTATACAAATAGTTTTGTAAACGATCCGGTCGGCATATAATTATGAGAAACTGGTTCAGTGAGTGTACCTGGCCTGGGATGGGGCCTGAGTTCTTATTCCACATTCAAGGTTCTTGCACTTGACCCTGAGGATCTCGCCAGTCGGGCACTCGGAAGGCTTGAAAGTCAAGATCGTTTTATCCAGAGGTTTCTCGTTGTACGACAGCGTGTAGTACGATCTCACGGACGTTGGATTTTCGTCCAACACCTTCTCCACGGTTTCGTAATCTCTGAAAGTCGTCAAGATTATACGTACGTATCGGTGAGATTTGAAACGAAGCTGAAATTGCACGTGGAAGTTGCAAGAATCTAATTAAACATCAACACGTTGTTTGCCACGTTAGAAATAATTTTTTTTGCCAACAATCGAGGAATTCTTTTCATTCGTAGAATTTTACATCTATATCGAACATCTATATCAAATAAATTCTTGCTTTTCTATGTATCGTATGGCAAAATCTTCTTACTGTAGCAGGCGATATTTCATCCAATAAAATTATACGAAGCACGTTACGTTATGGATCGATACTTTTACGGAATACTTACTGATACGTAATTGCCTTGCAAACAGCTCTACCCAGATCCTCGATGGACCAAACAGTTTGTCTCTCTTGCAGAAGATCATCCATTCCGGTCAAACACAATTTCCCCCATTTTCCATTTTTCCGGATATTTAAATAACCCTTCTCGTTATAATTATTCACTTCTTTCTTCAAATTCGTCATCGACGTTTTATCGCTGTTTTTCGTATTTAGATGGATCGAGTTGCCACGCGTCAGCATGTGTTTCCCGTTCGACGATATTTCTCTTCCGGAAACGAGAGTCGTGGTAGCGTTGCTTCGTTCGCGATTCTCGAAGAACGTTCCTCCTTCCTTAATCACAGGCTCGTCCTTGGCTCTTATAATTTTTTCTAACCGTATATCATCTTTAAACGCGCGTAAAGTTGTCGACTCGAAGATGGACGATTCCACCGCTTCTTGATCGTAAAGGACGTCCTTGTTAGTGGTGGATTCTATTTCTGAAAAGTGCTCTTCGGACGATGGATGTGCATCTTTGGTTACGCCGCTCTCGGAATTAATGTCCTTCCTGGCAAAGGTGTTCGTTTCTTCGTAATTTAACGCTGAATCGTCTTCTATCAGCGCCGCGCACTTCTTCTCGTCCTCTCCGCCTGGACAGTCAGTGTAGCCGTTGCAAACTTTGTCTTGGTTTATGCAGGCTCGACTGTTGCCGCAAACGTACTGCCCTTCTTCGCACCAATCTACCGGGTTAGAAAACTATCGATAAATCTTTACCAAGTATAGAGTCAACTACGATTTTGTTAGCGCGAATTGCCATATTTATAACGAGTTTATTAATTGCTGTATCTTCGAACACGTTAATCCTGCCGTAGTCTTCGAACTTTTATCGCAATCCTCGTTTCAATAAACGAGCACGCCTGCAAATTTAGAAAAAAAAAAAAAAAAAAACATTTCGCGTATAACTGAACAGTTACGTATATCGATAACGACTTCTCTAACTTGTCCTCGAATCAAACGACATTTTCCAACGACGTGAGAACACGATTGAAAGATCGACTGATAAATACCACAGTCCGTTTCGTCCGAATAATCCCAACAATCCGCCACACCGTCGCAAATTTTCTCGTGTAAGAGTTGCGCCTTTAGAAAGTCGGCGCACGTGCAGTTCGCTTCGTCCTCCGAATTCGGACATTCACCCAACATGTTGCACCTGCCGCTGGAAGGCAAGCATTTCCCGTCTTTGCACAGGAAACCGAGACAGTGATCTGCAAGAACGCGTTGTTCAACGTTATCGGGAAACTACAAAAAATAAACTTACGTATCGTTTCATTGAGGTAGAAAACTATATCAGAACGATAGATACCCTCTGTACAGAAGTTCAATACGCGAATCAACTCCCAAAAAGATTACAATTACGCTACGCGAAGCCGAAGAATAGATTAAAATCAATAGATGAAAATCTCAGGGAAATAATCTTACCAGCTTCGAAATTCTCTTCGGTGCTAGAGATCATCTTATCGGTGCGATCCTCCATTTTGTTCAATATCTTCGTCAATATCTCAACGCCGTCGCGAGTCATCGTAAAGCCCGCGCTGGAATTCATCAAGGTCTCGTTCCCGGTCGCGATATCGGCGATTTGCTTCAGTTTCTCAAAATCCGGCAACGGCCTATGATTCTCCGGCGGTTTCGCGTTCGATTTCACGTTCGACTTCACGTTCGACTTCACGTTCGACGTATCCGATTGTAACGCGTCGACAGCCGGTCTGGAACTGTTCTTGCTGTGCACGGGCTCGTTCTCCGTTCCGATATCCGCCAACTGTTTCAACTTCTCCAAAAGAGATTTATTCTCCTCCATCGTAGAGATCTTTCTGTCGGACGTTTGCACATCGCTGGACGTTAAAGACGGGCTCTTGTTCGAAACCTGATCCCTGAAGGATCTGTTTTCTCCTTTAGCGTCGTTGGCGGCAGAAAACTCTTTCGGCGCTGATGTTTCCGAAGTGAACGTTTCTCCGGCATCCTGATGGGACTCTGAACGAATTATCGGAAGCGATGTTGTATTGGTAACGACGAATTTCAACACGACCGGGTTCCCTTTAAAGTTCGAGGACACTTTAGTGCTAATCGACGTCACGACTTCTACGATTTGCTCGACTCTAGGATGCTCGTTATGCGAATCTCCCTCCTCGTTTCTCTCGTTTTCCGCCGAGTGAAACCTAACGGAGTCGCCGTGATGATTAAACGAATTGCGTTTCGTCGCGTTTCTCTGTCGGTTGTGCACGCCGAATAATTGTTCCAAGAGCAGGCTGTCGTTAGACTTCTCGTCGATTCTCATCGTCTTCTCTCCGTCTATCTTAGGCCTTGGTCTGACGGGTCTTCCAATTCCTGTGTTACTTTTAGCAGGCGCCAGAGTGACCAAATTCTCCACCACGTACGCCTTCAAAGTGTCGTTGTAAGTCTTCTTCCTAGTTTCGAAGGAATTATACGGCCGACTCAAAGTTCCGTTGAAAGGCCAGTTGTCTTCACCTTTCGTCGCCGATTTGTTCCCCGTCGAGCCAGAATCTTCCTCCACCTCTCCAGGTGTGTGCTTCAAGGTATCGATCTCGATGAACGTAGAATTTCTTGAAATATTGGACGTCAACCTTCCTGGAGCTCCTTTGTTCTCCTCCTTCTTCACGACTAATTTATCTATATTATTGTACAACGGATGTATCATCTCCGAGTAGACTTCCGTGGTTCCTAGCTTCAGAAGCTTCTCATCGTCTATCACACTTTCGGTATTCGATTCGGTTGGTCTTGAGTATTCTTCGATCTTCGCATTTTTAATGGGAACGTCTCCCTCGGAATCGCCGTTCTCCTTCATGAAAGTTTCTACCTCGATAATTTCCTTCAAATTTTCTTTAACTGGTAGCACCTTCGTTTCTTCATCTTTATTCTCTTTTACCGGTAGCACTTTAATCGGCCCTCCCTTGTCTCCTTTGTTCTCTGCGCTCAATTCACCGGCTTCTTCGGTGAATCTTTCTTCCTGATTCATTATACTGTCTGTCACGGCGTTGATTACCTGCTTCAAAGAGCCTTCTTTGTCAGCCTCGGTATAATCAACGACAGAAGTAATTTTGTCCACGGGAATCGTGTGTCTGAATGGCTTCAGAGTTCCCGAACTTTCGATCAAACTTGGCCTCATGGCAGCGCCATTCAGGTCGGGCGTCTTGTAACTCGTGTACACGGGCTCTTGCGCCTTCTTATCCACTTTCCTGTCTTGCAGAGCGTTGCTCTCGTGCTTCACCAGAGCCTGAACGTCCGAGTACCGATTTCTAGCTTCCAAATCTACGTCCACGTCCGGGACAGGCTCTGCCACTCCAACTGCGGACACTTTTGTCGTCGATTCTTCGTCGGAATCGGGCTGCACCGGACTCTGCGCGTGCCACTTCGGAGTACTGGAAACCATCAGAGGCAAGAAATTGTCCGAACCCCCTGTCGCGGTAGTTTGACCTAACTTCTTTCTATTCATCTTCGTAGAATCATTACTCTTGACATCGTCTTCCTCTTTGCTAACAGGGCCATCGAATCCACCGTCTGTCACCGTGTACGTCGTCTGAGACCCAGAGATCCTCCAACCCGTTTCGTTCTCGCTCGTCGATCGATGAGGTTTCGAGGAAGAAAATTCCAAAGGCTGGGAAGAGGAGAAGCCTAAAGGCTGAGAAGAAGTTCGAAGCTTGATATCGTAAGTTTCCGGCGGTAACTGGCCGGAAACTTCTATGTCCGGTCTCTGATCGTCTAAACGGACCGGCGAAGCTTCCGTGAAGATCTCGCCACCTTCTAACAATCCTGGAATCTTGTTCTTAAACTTGCCGTTTACCCTGAAATTCACCATTTCCTGAGGAACGATTCTGTCGCGTGGAAAATCAGTGTCGCTAATGTCCAACGTGCTCATCCCTGGAACACCTATATACGAATTTAATATCACCGCCGGCTCAGGAGATCTCGTGCTGGTTGTCGAAGACTGTGCGACCTTCGCGTGAACGCTGTACTGAGGATTTTTTACGGCTGTACCGGACACAACGTCTCCGAGGTTCGTGTTGCTGTAATTCACTTTATAGTTGGTTTCGCTTTTGTAATTTGGCTTCTCGGCGTTGTCCGGTAATAATTTCAATTCTGTATTGATGTATCCAGGTATGATAGGCTTCCACGGGGAGGTTTCGAAACTTGGATTGCGGAAATCCTTGAACCGATCGTCGTTTTCCACTTCGGGCGTGGAAGCTGTGGATGTCGTGGTCTTTTTCGAGGAAGAAAAGAATTCATCGTGCACGGTGTAATTAACTTTTTTATTTACTCCGTTGGTGGTTTGAGAGACACCAGCACTTGCTTCGGTACTGTCTTCCACGGCGGTGGTCGGTTTGATCGTAGTTTGCTCTTGAGGTAACGACGCTTTGGTATTGTTTTCCGTTTCCGACTGAGCCTTTGCAGGCTCTTGAGCGGAGATCGTTTTGTTCGAGGAAGTGATATTCACTTTCGTCGCTTTATAGGTGCCTTGGATCGTCGGTATGTTACTGAAGTCGATGTCTGGCTCCGTGGACTCGATTTTCGTTGGTTTGGATTTCGGCTTCGAGCTGGTGATCAAAGAGCTGTTTCTGTTGGGCCGAAGCAGGCCGTTCTTCGTGATCATTGCGTTCTTTTGCTGAGCCTGCTTTTGACTGCCTGGCAACTCCTGATTTATTCCTAAATGTACAGGAAACGGATATTTCGTGAATGTGTTCGTACGCGTAAATGCGTGCGTTGTCTCGTTATAGCGACGATAAGTTTCGAAATATTTTATAATTTTTTGTTCCTTTATTCTGAACCGTAAACTTTCATTCGCCTTAATTTTTTTAGTTATTTATTTATCCGTCGGCCATTATCGTACGTATATTTTACGCGATTATTGTAATTTTTAATATTGACTCGAACATTCATACGAAGCTTGAATTTTATTAAAAATGATCTTGATATTTTACGAATAATAGCCAAACGATTAAATTGAAAATCCTGTAATTACGATGTTACTGTTTTATCACGATTAATCTTTATCTCCAGCGGATACTCACTTTTTACCGATATACTAGTGAGGTCCAGTTCCATATCCTTGAACAAGGAGGACGATGAGTACGTCTCCTTCGCGATAATGTCTTCGATCGTGTCCTCGACGTTCGTGATCGATCGCGGTATCTTTCTTCTGTCCAGATATATCCTGAAGAACACCTTCAGAACACCGCTTTCGAATTTGTCTATGATCGTCTGTTTGTAGGCTGCGCCGAACACGCTTCTTCTAAATAGAACTTCGAACTGAAAATTAGCAAGGAATTGTTAATTATTGCTTCTTTTATTTGCAAAAGATAAGTTATACAATCTTCACAGGACAGAACTCTATTTATACGAACTTGTCGAGAAACAAATTAATTTATGACTCGAGTTTCATCGATACTCGTAGATAGTCTTTAAGAGATTAGGAAATAGAATCTGTACTAATTTATATAAACGGAGTTCTAGAGATTACAGTAACAATCGTCATCCTTACTATATTTTTATATTTTCGTTCCTTTTCACGGAACACCATACTGGTATTTAGCTTCAACATCGGATTGTATTTCTCGCCCTTAGACACCCTGAATGTGCAGGAGAATCCAACGATCGCTGTAAATATCATCGCAACGAACGTTACTAATATTCCGATACTAATTTTCTCATTAGGAATTCATTTCGTTACAAATGTTTTATTTGACTGTAGGTTAGATCGACGCTTACCATTTTTTGAATCTGTTCGAAGGGCTGAAACAAAATTCATTAGTTCATAAACATCTTTCGGTGCAAAATTCATATTTAACGTAATTTTTCTTACGATAGATCGCTACGAGAAACATAAGACGCGAACGAACCTCCCATCCATAACGCCAGTCCTGCAATCGCGAACACCGCGATTAATACTAACATAGCAGAGACGATTAGCATCGCACTGCCGACTTTCCACGTAGTGTTGCCCCTTTGTTTCTTCGTGTGTTCAGGTGAGACTCTGGACCATGTGGACCGCGGTGGTAAATAATAATCATTCTGCAATCGAAGAAGAAAACATGATTTAACAACTCCACCTTCGTATCAATGACGAGAATTTTGGATAAAAGCGGATAATGCGATATCGATAAGATATTACGCCTGCCGGCGCATTTATGGCTTAAGCGCAGCCAGCAGTTTGCTTGAATCGAGCACATAACGTATTTATCGAGCAGCAACTGGCCGCCACTATTCGACGATTCGATAATCGGAACGCGCAATAAATTTAGTCAGCAGCGTACAGCGATACGTAGTAACGGTACTGGAGTCGAGAAGGAATGTAAAAAAAAGAAAAAAAAAAAAAGAGAAAAAGAAGAACGTTCCCAAAGTTAAGCACGGCAGGTGAAACCAGGAAAACTTAGTAGTATATCGCTTCGTTGAACGATCCGCGGAATGTAATATCATAGTTGGAATAGTTATGTGCGAGTCGATAATGATGATTTAATATGATTTCGGCCATGGTGCTCGTTAAAAGTCGTTTGAAACGTTGGCCATCAATTTTTCTGCATTCTCATTTCGACAGATTCTGTAATTTGCTACGAATCTTGGCTTCTATCTGTGTCGAAGGTACATGGTAAAAAACACTACGAGCTCGCTGTAATCGTTATTGCTGTTATTATGATTCTATCGGCGAGAAATGAGCGTTGCCAGTCAAGGTCACTCGAAGGTCATAAAACGGCGTACGAACATTCATTTGGATTTCTATTCCATCCGTGCCATTCTACGGGACGCCGCTTGATAGATTAAGTTTACGCGTAATACGTCTGATATAATTGTTACGTTTGCTCGTCATACGTTATCGTTAATCGCTTATAAGAGGTAGAAGGTTCAATTTAAAGAAACGATGGCGATTTCGAGGATATACAAGTTGTCCGTAAAGATGATTTAAAAATACCTCTAATACCACGGTTAGTGGGTTTCGATAGAAAAGGAAACAGAAGAAACAAGATACAAAACTCTATTCAGGACGCTATTATTCCGTTCCTAGAAATTTACACGACTCATCGTGTATAAGAAGCGTTAAAAATGTGATCAGGTTACGAACGTACATTCCAATTCCGAGGAAATAAAATTTATGCGTACGATGGCATACATAACCGAAGTCAAGGTAAAAAAGGAAAAAAAAAAGGAAAACAGTTGGCTTCGAGGCTCGGTCAGTGGACCAACTAGCCATCTTGGCGTTATCCTTACCAAAGCCTGAAAAATGGAAAAACGCATCCGTGGAATGGAATATGCTGTAACGATCGTCACGGTCCGTTGCGACGCGAGATTCATCACAGAAACCATGCGTGAAATCATCGAATCGATGTTCGATACATGCAAAGAAAAAAGGGAAAAACGTCTCGAGGGACACGTTTCGGGGTCATTATTTTCACGTCGGCACGATAAAGACTGTTCGAAGAAATTGCAAAAATTGCAAAAATTTTCCTTTTTACGCGTTTTCCGCTATTTTACTATCTACACGTGGGACAATTGTAGTCTTTTAGTATCACAGGCGATAGAAATTACGCTTACAAAGAATCAACGATACCACACGTAGTAAATTAGAGCACGAGATCATCCGGTAAATCGCACCGGAGCAATTAGAGCGCCAAAAATCCATGCAAGTGTCGCGATGATCGATCGATCGTTGATTAATTGGCCGTATCCGGCCAACGACGTGTTAAATACGCGCGTGGCTACGCGTACAAGATGTCGAAGGTCGCGCCGATAGAAATAGCTTTTAACATCTGTCACGATCTCGCGGTGATTCAACGCAGCTTGACGCTGATGCGAAGTTAACGACTTGATCGAGGGTGAAAAATAATTTCACGCTCACGGAGTACGATAGAAACTTCATGGCCGTGCGAGACGGAGAAGTCGGTGTGTACGCTGAGGTCGTTGCCTTTAAAAACGGGCAACCGAATCCCCGAACAGCACGCTCTGACGCAATCTGAATATCATTATCCCATAGGGTACGTTCGATCCTTTGTTTTTCTTCAATACTATCGATTGCATACGGCGGATACAAATTGGTCGATGGCAGTAGCGAGAGGAAACGTGACTCTCAATTTCAATTTTTAATTTCCTCCAGTGATTCATTCGGATGACGTCTCTGATAATCCGCCACGGCTATCGTATACCTACAATTCCTGATTTTACGTTGTCCGATCGACACTGAACCTACCGACGCTTCTTGTATACTTATTGACCGTTCGCGATAGGCAGCACAGATTAGAAATTTTTCTGAGAAGAAGGAAAGCAAACTAGAAATAAACGCCGAAGGATATATCGTATGCATATTTGACGAAAAGTCATAGATTAGGAAGCGATAGGATAACGTTTACATACGGTCAAATTTGCGTAGAAATTTGGAAGCTGTCAATCTGACCGCTATGGTAGGTTCAGTATTAAGCAAAAACCGCAGCCGTAAGACGTTTACTTCAGCCCTCGTTTGTTTCTCGCGTCGATTTAACGAAGAAGGTTTCGAATCGGTTCTCAGATGGTTCTGAGCCAGTTCTTCGCCAGGTTACGAAGGCCAAAGTTCGAATACGCCGTTGAAAGATCCTCTCGTCCCTTTCTTGCTTGTCTTTCGTGTCACAGGACGAGAAAAGATCAATGTGCGCGATCCTCGTGCACGCGCAGCGATGATTCGAGGTTCGTGTTCCAGGATCAAAGGATCTTGTTATCGACCAAAGTCTTGGACGATCGAACCGAACATCCTTTCTAATACTACGGCGAAATCCGCTCGAACAAATTACGCTATCGCGTTACCGATGCACGTGGTCAAACATGTCACGGTCGTTTTCACGAAACGTTGCGACGATAACGCGTGTCCATATCTAACGCTATCATCCGGTCGATGGCTGGAGGCTCTGTGTCGACTAAAATCGCGTATCGAGCACAGGATCGAATGCCGGGCGTCGCGTGTACGATTAGATTGCCGGTTTGTTCGGCGAGTCGAATTGAAAATCCCGAGGCGGAGGAATTCCGCGTTGCTAGATGCACCGTTAAGGGTTTATCCGATGTGGTGATTCGGTGAGAAGTATCGTGCAACCATTCTGTCTGCTCTTTTTTTTTTCCCAAACAAACTAACTGCACGCGCGTTAACGCCGCGCGAGTCATCAAGATGGTCACGTATACGAAGCCACGCTGCGAGGCACCAATTTGCAGAGAATCGCGATGCAGAAGCTCTCCGATGCTCCGCTTTCGCACGCGAAGCGACCAGAATTTTCCACTTTAGCGGACGATCTGCTTTCGCCGACGTTGTTGCGATTTGGACGAAGAAAGAGCGGGTTCGACACACGCGCGGACAAAATATTTCCTCGTCTTATTAACGCGCGGCTGACGCGATTCGCCATTTGCACATTCGCTCTTCCGCCGAAGGATTACGTTATTCGGCCATTCGTGGAACAATTTCTCCGAAATGCGAAAGCTCCGAGGGAAATTTGATTCGAACGCGTGCGAACGACAAAGAGGCGAGTTAATTACTTGTCTTTTCACGAGGGACATATTAGTGGCGAAAACGAGGGGCGGACGAGGCGTAAACAGGAAACACCGATCGGTAGACGGCGGACTTCGATGCGAATCCAAAGATTCAAGCCTCGCGCTTTGTTAACCTCAAGTTCTCGACGATCAGGCGTGCGAGCGTTGCTTCGAACCTTGCACGGGCAAAATAGCATTCCTAGTAACGCGTTATTTCACGGTGGTACGTTTGAAATAACAACGAAGCTCCTATTATGTGTTAAACGACGCATGCTGCGTTTACAAGACAAAGAGTTAGCGGGAAAGACGCGGGGGAACCGTTGCGGCAGGCTTGCGGCAGGCTTGCGGCTTCGTAAAGGTCCATTCTTTACCGCGTTGCTTGATTTATCGCCGGCTATCTTTTTTCATTAGCATCAGAGAGCAGCAGAGAAACGAGAAAAATTCAGGGGACGAAAAAACGTCCTGGCTTTATTCATCTCGACCACGTGAGATCCGATTTACCATATATACAGTCTAGGATGTTTATCTCGTCAATTTAGTAGCGCGCCGCTCCTTTTAATTCCGCTCGTGCCTAATCGCCAGCGTATTTCCCTCTTTCGGCATCGTTTTCGGCCGTTTCGTCCCGTTCGCGCAAGTTATCATCGAGTCCGCACCGTCTTTCAGACGAACGACGATCGTCGAATTAAATCGGAAAGCGAAGCGCGCAATCGATCGACGATGCTGATTTATTCGATCCTCGTTGACAATGAGTCAGCTCGTCGCTATGCTCCGGATGATAGTGATCGACGAATTGGGTCAGCCCGCTTGGGAACGAAACGACGGCATTTTCATCGCGTTTGCATAGAGACGCCGCAGCTACGGACGAGGAATAGGTAATCGGCGCGTTGATTGCTTCATGGAAATTTCGCTTATTGCTCGTAACGAAACTGGCATGTTTTGTCTTCTTGTACGGTTCATTAGCGAGCTGATAAAAACATTCTGTTTCGACCAATGGCCTTCTGTCCGAGGCCCGTTCGCCTATGTTTTTTCTTCTGCAACATGCTCGACGTGGTCGAGGGGCTTCTTTTGTTAGACTTATTTCGTTATCCCCGAGAGTATTTGCTTACGACGATGGCATTCTATTAGGAATTCGTGGCTGCGAAGTTCTTCGTCCGCTAAGTCGTTGCGTGCTTCTCTCAGAATTATTTTCCTCTTCTTATTCGAGCGCGATCAGACGGACATTTTCGCAAATGTAATATCAATTCGACTTCAGAATTTAGAAGAGCCAATCGAAGAAACGATTACGCGCAGTCTACTTTTATTAATCGCGTTGATATTCATGCTGCTTTCGATCGGTACGAAACGCGCTTGGAGCAGAAGAGGATCGACGTTGTAAATTAAGCATTCGGAGAATTTTCTCACGGAGCCAATCGACCGGTGTGTAGGTCGTTGGCTGTTGCAGCGACAAAAGAGCCGTCCAGAGAGAGCTATGCAATTTCCGTCGAAGGACGAGGGTTTGTCGGCGACTCGCACAAGGCATAGAGCGAGCCCGCCGTTAGAATCACCATTATCGTCGACAGTATCGATGTTCGTTTGGCGTAGCCCTGAAAAGGCCTCCGCAAAGAGAAACCTGAATGTTTGCCTTGTTACAAAGAAATACGTCGTCGCCTTCAGGCACTTTGCGCCTTCTTCGAGGTTCGCTCGACGTTAAATGCTTAACGAACGTCGAATTTCATTCACCGCGGACAACAGGTGTCTCGGTAGTTTCAAGATCTTCATCTATTCGTATCCGCTTAGCCTCAAAGTGTAACAAAATATAAATGCTCTCTCTCTCGTCAACAGGCTTCAAACTTGTCCTTAAGCCACCGATCCACTTCCTCCATCAACCGCGCGAACATCATGTTTCAAATTCGTTTTGAAATTCACCGTTGTTTGCGTCGCGTTCGTGCGACGAGTTAAACGTACGAATCAACTGACAACGCGTGTTTCTTGAAAAAACGAACAGCCATCGACTAGAGTCGCGTAGAATGAAATCGAAAAATTGTGGAAAAGCGGGGCCGATCGGTTCGCCCTCCGAAAGCCTCGTCTCACCATCGTTCTCCAATAAACTACAGACTGATGAATTTTTCAGAAGTCACCGGTGAATATCTAGAAATATTTCCTTGGAATCGGAAACTACGAATTCACCGGCGTAAAAGCAGATCGTTAGCCGCAAATAAAATTATCCGTTTAGAGGAGAATCGAGCGAGTCGATCGAAATCGCGTCTGCTTGTTTGCCGTTGCAGATCGCCGCTTCTCTTAATGGAACGTCGGTGGTTTTCCATCGGCCATTCGTTACTCTCTCGTTAAATATTTCTCGATACAGGAACGCGCAAGCTGTAAGAAAAATTAGCGTCTACTTAAGTCACGTTACCGAGCATGTCCAACTATGTGGATCACAAACCGTGGTAACAGCTAGACGATTCCTCGGAAGGCTATTAAAGCCGAGCTACCGCGAAAGTGCGTTACTACGACTAAAACGTAATAGTCTGTACCCCGGAAGTTAGGCCGAGTCACCCGCCCACCGTGTACGCCATGTTTCTGTCTATAAATTTTGCAGAACCTCGGTACACTCGGTTCAATTAAGGCTCGAGGCGTCACTCACGAACCAGAACCTTCCACGCACGATGGAACTGGCTGAATTTCCGCAATTATTAGATTCTGGCATAACAAATATCTCTTTTAACAACTTTACCTAGACCAGCGATAGCCGTAAATCAGGTAATAAGCATCTTCGTATAATTTCGGAATTGTCTGTCGAGTCGGATAACTCGTAATCTTCGAACTCATCTTGTGAGATTTTATTCGTTTTACTTTTATCCAACTTGTTAGCGTCATAGACCAGGGACTAATTATCGCTGTTTATTAATATTTATCAATGTCGGTAATCCGTGACTTGTAAAATCGCGCCGACAATATCAGTTTCCATCGTGCAGGGTAATAACAATTAATCCGGATAACGATTAGCCAACAAATTTTTCTCATTTATCGTAGCGATCGACAGAACGAAGTTGGCAAGACGACCAAAATACGCGTTCGGTTTTGAAAGAACTAAAGATTCTCTTCGTTGCGATAGTAATCGAGGAAGAGACAGCTAAAACGCATTAAATCGCGGAAGTGTTAACATCGAAACAAGTTATATTTTCATGAATAAACTTCCGTCTGGAAAGTCACGTTCGTTATGCTACAACACGCTACGATCTAATAATTTTGTAGCTTTTTCAGTCGCTTTTCAACGTCTCTGTGTTCGTTTATCCGGCGGATGATTGATGACGTCTCGTAACAGCCATTGAATACTACCGGCGAATCGAAGAATTTTGTTTGGCGAACTAAGGATGCGCGCACAATTTCTGGCCGCAAAAAAGCAGACGAGCAAAACGAGAACCCCCGATCCTTATTGCTTCGCTTAAGACGGTTGTGCGTGAAATACAGAGGATCGGGAAGACGAACCAATCGAAAGACGATCTCATACATCATTCCGCTTATCGTCGGATCAACGCGGCACCTTTAAATCATCGCTTCGCCAACATCATAAATCACGGAACCGATGAAAGCCGATAAATCGAATGGACTCGGTCCCGTGGCTCTATAGAAGTAGCGTTTAACGGTAACGGTATTAATAATGGGCAAATTTTTCTGGCCAAGTTCAAAGTACCCGTGTCGATCGGCTCTGTGCGTCGAACAGCGACGTTACACGGCACTGGTATCGCCCGAGCGTAAAATATTATTTTATATTTACTAGACTGCGACTGTTTGCGCATCCGCGGCAGAGCTTTAAACGCGTGCAGATGTACAGATCGTGCGTATTACGATGGTTAACCATGGTTAGCTGGTTTGCGATCTGTTCGAAAACCGTGTAAAGCGTGTAGGTGAAATATGTCGGGAAAGATAAGCGCCGACAGAAAGTATACTCGTCGAACGCAGTGTACGCGTGCGTGGCTGTTAAAACACAGAATTAAGTAGCAACCAGACGACCGTTTTATTTTTCAATCTTATTACCGACAGGGCTCGTCGGAAACAGCCAAGTGGTCGACGGCCGAGACGATATCTTTCATTGGAATTTCAACTCTTGGAAATAATCACAACGTAGGAAGTAATCGCGGACGAATGTTAGATATGAGATATCAGGTGCCTAGCCGGTGTACTAATATTCGTGCACGTATACGTAGTCTCAGAACGACAGCGAAAATCCACTTATAGTTTCGCTTAGTTGCCACGAAAGGCGAAAAAGAGGAAGATGTCGGAGGAATTCCGTTATTTTTCAGTCTGTCATATGTTCGATCGTGCGTGCAGAAAGAAACGCGAGGGCAGAAGATAAAAGAGGTGGATCGTTGCAGGTGCAATGTGCACGCAGGTGCGTGGACCATGACCTGGGCGGAGTCATTTCGCGGCCTTCGAAGGGGCGGCACGGAGGAAACGCGACGAGAGAAGATGCGTCCGCGGGTGCAAAGATCTCTCAAGGTCGGCATCGTACCTCTCGTCCTTGTCTCGCTTAATGAGACTCCTTAGAAACGTGCACGTACGTTCCACAGGTGGATGTACAGGCTGTAACGAATGCACAGTGCCGAGGAGCTTACAATCGTTCGACGCAGCAGAAAAGTATCGCCACTGATAAAAGTCCAAGTCCAATGTCTAAAAGGGTGACCTCCTCTCTCTTGGTCGTATCTTTTGCAGCAGGTACATGGTACACGTTGTAAAATAAGAGATTCTGATAACGAGCGTTACCTGCTTCGTTGTGTCTTGGCGATTTGCAGTATATTTGCCATTACGGTATAGTAAGTATATTTATGTTCAAACGCTTCTCGTTTGGTCAATGAAACTTTACGCAATCGTCCATATTACGTAGTCAGGGAAACAAGCACTCTGATCAGATAAAAACTCGTATGAAAATCGATCCTAAGAAAGTGGAAAGTATGCTAAAAATATTGATCGAAGAAGAAAGAAAAAGGAAGATATCAAAGTGATTTAATTTGACCCGATCGGTGGATTGGTCTACCAAACGATTACAAATTCCACGTAAAATTACACGTATTACGCGTCTCTTGACGGTGCATCAAGCGGCGTTTATGTTGGTGAAGGTTTCGCATTTGTACGTATACCTGCGCGTTCTCCCTTTATCCGGCAACGGAGTTGATCCCCAACAAAGAGGAAAAGTAAAGAGAAGAGGCAGCAAAAAGTAGACCGATCGAGACCTGGCATTTTTCTGCTAAAGTACTCGCTCCAAGACCCATTGCAGACTGCCTGGATAAATATAGACTCGGTGAGTTAGCGAATACCTGTTAAAAATAGCAGATTCTCTTTCTTGGACCAAGATTTTATGCTTTCGCTCGGCGATATATGATCACACGTATAATCGTACGTATCTATCGGTCTAGGAGGAAATTGAAATTTTGGCCAGGCGGGCAGCCGTTTACGGCGGCAAATCAATTAATTGCGATCACGAGTCACGGCCTGGAATTAAATAGTTACGGGTTCATTATGAAATCAACGCGAATGGCTAAAAGAACAGTTAGTATGCGATCCAGTATCTTCCTACTTTTGATTCACGGCGGAAAGAGTAAATTCGTGGAATACAAATTAGTTCGTTATTCGGATCTAAACTAACGTCAATTAATATAACGAAGCGACGTTACAGAGTTGTGTTAATCCGCTAGCGAAAAGCACGAGCGTGCAGGTTTTTAAACGACCGACAGCATCGTCATGGAAATTATTCTTTTTCATATTATACGATTCGCATCTTCGTCGGTTGCTTCCTTATCTCAAATACGAACCAGAGTGACCGCTATGGAAATATATTTCGTTAGAAGCTGTTTCTATGCTTTCGTTCAAACCTTATCGTCTCATGGCAACCATACAAATAGCCGTTAAATCGGAAATCACGAATGTTCCATGGCGTTTAAGGCTTCTCTCGCTTATGAGAGATTACGATCTCGTTGGCGCGTGTGCAATTGCCGCAACCGTTTGTCGCTAAGTGTCCGACAACAATTTTCCCTACTCCGTAGACACATCCACGTTCCTACCTGAGTATGTCGTCCCTCTTGGACCACGAAGAGAACTCGGATCGGAGAAGCAGATAACATCCGCGAAGAATTCTCAAAGAAGACACCCTTGAGAACGATATTTTTCTTATCTCCGACGACTACCACCGTACGATTAAGTAAACTGGCTCCTCTCGTTTCTCTATTTATATATCTATAATTCTATATTTAATTGCTCTGCTTTCAAGTGGAATATGCTGTCCTCTGATAATGGCCCGCGATCAAATCGATCGTTTTATTTCCACGTTTTATCACGACCGACCGATACACGACATGCCTATCGAATTAAATTTCCATAAAAATGAATCTATTCTGTACACCGAAAGTCAGATTCTCGTTTATGAAATATTATGGAATAAGAACGACACCGGAACAACAGAAATTCGATGATCGTTAAATTCCATGCGAATATGCTGTTGTAAAATTTCCATAAAAATGAATCTATTCTGTACACCGAAAGTCAGATTCTCGTTTAAGAAATATTATGGAACAAGAACGACACCGGAACAACAGAAATTCGATGATCGTTAAATTCCATGCGAATATGCTGTTGTAAAATTTCCATAAAAATGAATCTATTCTATACACCGAAAGTCAGATTCTCGTTTATGAAATATTATGGAACAAGAACGACACCGGAACAACAGAAATTCGATGATCGTTAAATTCCATGCGAATATGCTGTTGTAAAATTTCTATAAAAATGATCTATTCTATACACCGAGAGTCAGATTCTCGTTTATGAAATATTATGGAACAAGAACGACACCGGAACAACAGAAATTCGATGATCGTTAAATTCCATGCGAATAGCTGTTGTAAAATTTCCATAAAAATGAATCTATTCTATACACCGAGAGTCAGATTCTCGTTTATGAAATATTATGAAATAAGAACGACACCGGAACAACAGAAATTCGATGATCGTTAAATTCCATGCGAATATGCTGTTGTAAAATTTCCATAAAAATGAATCTACTCTATACACCGAAAGTCAGATTCTCGTTTATGAAATATTATGGAACAAGAACGACACCGGAACAACAGAAATTCGATGATCGTTAAATTCCATGCGAATATGCTGTTGTAAAATTTCCGCGTACGTCGCAGCGGAGTCAAGTATTGAAAAGAGCAGCGTGCAACTAAGAGTTCCATCGCAATGTCCTTGTACGAGGAAGACTCAACGTCTCGATGACTGAAAATTATTCGCAGTTGTGAGGCGAGGATGCTTGTCCGACCGGATACAGGTCCGCCGAAACAGGAGACCGGAAGCACGCGTGTGATCCTCGAATGCTGGCAACGATCGAGAATTTGCATGTACGTGCTCTCGTCGAGGATCACGTAGGACAGTCGACGTTAATGCGACGAAGGATTTTCCAAAGGTCTCACCTTCTCGACGAACACGAATTATAAATAATGCAATAACGCGGTATCCCTCATGCTTTGAGAAACAAACAGCTGCGGCTCGCAGCAGCTTGTGAAAAAGAGCCCGCGAGCTGCTTGTTTTTATACGCGCTGCATTCTGCCTCACCTCGCAGAATGTCGTAAGTCTTGATTTCATCGAGGAAGAAAGTGAACTGTTTGTACGCGTGTCTGTTTCAGTTCACGGTGTTCCATTTTGTCGACACCGCTCCGTCAGTGTAATTACTGAAATCTTCTCGTTAACGCGAGCACGCGTCACGTATGACGACACCTTTCTTCGCAATTAGAGCGTGTCCGACACGAGACGTCTTGGAGGATTCAGACACTCGAGGAATTAAGGGCATCGATCAACGATTCGAAGCGAACGGCGCAAGGTACGAGCGTTCGCGTTAGATTTGGCGATTTCTCGAATACCCGAGACAGGTTTCGCGATCGTTTCGTGGTCCGCTGAATTTTCTTAACTCTCCAACCGGCCAAGATTCCTCGACGTTCTCGATCGAAAGCTAGAAACGCCAGTACGCGCTCGAAGATCGTCTAAAAAGAAAGAAAGGACGAGTTTTGCTGAAATTACAGTGTTTCACCGGTTTCGTTCAAGGAGAAACATAAATTGCAGCTTTTCGAACGATATCCTTCGCGAGCCAATCAACGAGCCCGCTATTTTCACAGATCTTGAACCGTTAACTCGGTTCTGACGTAACGAGAACGTAATAAATGCCTCCACCCAATAGGCGTATTAACTAAGCTATCGCTCAACGTGTGGATATTTCTCATGACTGTAAAACCCATCGTGAAATTTCTGTCATCTAATCGTCGTGACTCGAAATCTTCCAATTTTCTAAACGAGGCATTAAGCTACGAAAACAGTTTGCCTGTTTGAAACGAGAAGCAGGCATCGAATCGAAGAGAAATTGTTGTTTCACGATCGTATTTAAGAAGCAACGTACATCGCAATTTAAAGCGCTACCGTACTATCCTCGTACAAATATACGAATCACGAATTATTACAGCAATGTATGCGTATTGGAATATCTCGAAGTATCTTCACGTGTCTCGGATCGTTAAGTGGCTTCTAAACCTAACAAGGTGGTAAACGTTTCCACGAAATACGTATTTAACCGAGCCATCGAACACGTGAATCGTTTCGTGATCCTAAACGCTTGGGGTCTGAATAGAACGCGAACAAGGGCGATACAGGCTGCCCTATGTAAAATGGAATCACGTTGACCGTGACAGGACCGTGAAGGAAAGGAAAGGAAAGGCTCGTAACAGTTTTGATTTGAGTCGGTGGCTTCTAAGTAAAACGGAAAGGCGGTACTGGACCTCGCGGCGGTACGCCTCTTCTTGATTTACCACGAACCGGAAGATACCGAGACTCGCAAGATCGTGATGTATCACGTTGGGTTGACCTTCTGGGTCTCTCAGGACCTCGCTGCTCGGATTCAGGATTTCCAGCCGGGGCTCGGGTCACCCGGAAATTTCTATACCGCGTATCTTTCGCTACGGTTATATTTTATGTTATGGCTTTTGGAAATACGACGACACCGGTTCGGTAATCTCGATGGAAAGTGAGCGACGCTGCGTCGAATCTTGGCTTATCTCTGTATCTCTGTATAACGCTTTCTTATCGAGCCAACGTATTTCTACATGCGGACAATCGCGTACTTTTGCAAACGTAATTAAAGAGACGCGACTCGAACAGAGGCTCGACTACGTCGCGCAAATTTCATACAAATTATATCTGGCAATTGCGATGTGATATTTATTCTTCAAAACACATTAGACGTCCGACGAATTGGTCCTTTTCCGTCAATTATCGTAAGAAGTTTGTAGGATAATCGTTGAAATACGTATTTTCACGAGTCACTGTATCTAAATATCACGAGATAGTTGGCAAGTCACGTTTGACTCACGGTCACCGTGTACGTCGGTAAAACTTAATTACGTCTACGATATTAGAAACTGAGCCGAGATTCCGACGATCCACGGATCACGGTTGGCTCTGTAATTATATCGGCGATGAGTCGTTCCTAATGGACCTTCGATTATCTAGGATTCGTTCGCGCGTATATGCGTGCACGTGTAAATCTACGCCTTCGATTAGTTCTTCATCCTGCGGATATAATTGTTGCTCACGTTGGCACCGTTGAAAAATTGCTGATATTATCGACGCGCGATTATATTGTTCGCGGTCTTCTAGCTGCTATACGCATTTTCAGATTGCTTTCAGAGTCCGCCGATCGCGATGATCACGTTAATCTCGTCTCATTACGGCATTAATGAGTTACGAAAAGTTTCGTGTAACGCGTCACACATTCGTAAAATCATTATGGTAAATACTTAAATACTCTGACGGATCGCTGTACGTATAATACGAAGTCTCAGGGCCTCGTAAATTGGGTCCGTTGAACCTAACTGTCCATCATTATGGTGATCGCGACTAGACAAAAAGGAAGGTCACTGGCTGCCATCGCAGTCCTTCTTTCATCCTTTTACCGGCTGCCTAACGAACGGATCTAATTATATCCTGGCTTAATCGGTCTGTGACACGAGCGTATTATCGACGTATCGAGCGAGACGTAAAGACGGCTAATCGAGGATAGTTAACGCAATTTAAATATCATTCGAATTTGTTCGCTCCGAGATTGACTCTTTTCTTCCGTTTCTTCGCCTAATTAACGGCCACTAATGGTTTTAGTTTCCGTCTCAGCGAGCAATGATAATTTACGGATGTTAAGCAAGTTGTTTCATTCGAGAGAAACGATAATTCTCGTCTGGAGAGAGAAAAAGAAATTAATGTTTATTTCAATAGAAACGAACGTACGCGTACTTAAGATTAAACGGCTCGCATTATGGTTTATAGAGGAGAACCGTAATTAATATAAGATTCTTAATTACATGGAGGCATCCGCGTGTAATATATATATATATAGAATCGTCGGTGATAAGCGGAGGATAAACGAGTTAATTCGGAGAATGCAATTATATCGAGTCGTGTTTCGCATAAATTGAGCCATCCTGAAATCTTCGATTCTATTCTAATCTCTCACGTACGTGTCGCTGTGGTCTTACATAAAATACGTCTAATATCTTACAAAAAACGATTAACAACGATCAATTCCCTAATAAATATAAAAATAATTATCCGTGGAAACAAATAAAACCCGGTAATTTTAATTTATGTAATTTCAAAATAAAATAAAGGTAATTTTAATAACCGAATTAATCTTGCTCGTTATATGTTCCGCGCTATTTTCTTCGTCTTCATAAAATCACGCGGCACAAGCGCGATCGAGCGCAAATGGCTGGGAGGACGAAGGCGCGGTCCTCGCCTAAGCTCGTGCGTGAATGGAGGATCGCGTGTGCGCGAAGATCAAGATCGTGATCGCGTAGCTGCGTAACGATCAATGCCAATTCCTGTGGTCGTGGCCGTTCACGCGCGTTTCGCGTGGATTCGCGTGGAAAATTGGCAAACGCCCATCGCACACGCTTCCACGTAGCGACGTAGGTGTTCCTCGCGAACGTATCTCTGTTTTTCACGTCTCGACGAACACTCGGATAATCGTATCCGTACGTGAATGGGGCTTTGCACGTAATGAGCGCACGTCAAACGCAACACGCGAGAAGAAAGATTAGAACGTGTCTAGAAACGAAGTCAGCGAATTCTAATTAACTCGTTGCTCGTGGCCAATGCGGTTACATTCGAATCGCTGATTCATGCGTTTACGTTTACGAACAGTCGCAGAACCTTCTGCAACAGCTGTTCCACTTGACATAATTGTATAATCTTAAGGATTTACGAGGACGTTGGTCGACATTAGTCTCGATCCAATGCTGTAGCTTCGGTTAGTTCTATCGGGAATACGTTATTTCATGCAACGAATCGTCTCTCGGCTACCTCGTTAGTTTCGTCATGCAGATGACGTAGAAGACAGCGAGCTTATTTCGTGGTAAGACGAAGTCGATCACTTTCAAACAGTTCTGCGTTTCGATCGAGCCTTTCCACGATTGTAATATCGAGTAATTTGACTTTTATATTAACCATCTGAACTTTAGATATCGTATTGCAAATACTTCTCTGAATACTTTCATTCGCCACAATGTCCACGTCTGTCTAAATCATCGTTTTTACATTACCTTGGTCCGTGGAATTTATCTCATTTTAAACGCTCTAATAAATTCTCTAAGAAACAGACGCGGGTCATCGACGATTACCTTGACCGTTCCTGACGATCCATCTGTTTCAGCCAGTCTTATATATGATCAGCGTTAACTAACTACTATTATTACCTGGCCGTGTATAAATACGAGTATTAGTACGAATACTCTATACAGCGTAAGAAACTGGTCGTGTAAAGATTTTCCTGGAAAATATCGAAAGAATTCGGCCGTTGAACCGAACCGTTCAACCTTGACTGATCTCTACCGATCTATCCTTCCTTCTAGATGGCATTCTCGATGCATCATTGTCCCTGCTTTCTCGCTCGTCGGATCTTCCACCGGCTGAATTCGTTTGGTATTCGAACCGAAGTATGCCAGCGAAATAACAGTACCCGAGAGCCACGACGGAGAGCCGTGAAACGGTCCACCTCTTGCTGGTCCTAGCCGGCTGCCAGCTAGGTCAGTGCCACCTCGAGGATTTAGTGTCACTCGAGCTCGGTTACCGAAGCGTGCAGCCGAGAAAAATAAAGCAAGGGAACACGTTGGAATCGTCAGACACGCGAAGAGGTGACCAAGGAAGCGTTCAACGATGATAATGGAGGAGCTGGTTGGGGCATTGCGCGGAGAACAACGACGACGTTTGCGAAGCACGGCGAGAATCACGGGGAGAGACCGAGAAGAAGATGAACGACAGCATTGTTATCATCGCTTTAATCACCGCCTTTGTTACCTTTCGTTCCCTTCCTCGAGAATCCTCCCGGGCCAGACGTTCCAGCAGTGTTTTTAAAAGACCGCTAGGGTGAAATAATATTTATACTACCGCTTGCGAGTGTTATGCTGCCTCGAGTTATGTTTAGAATGCTCGCAAGTACTTAGATGTGCGTAGCGGGTTCGTGGTTACAGCGAATGTTATCGCACTCCACCGAAAACGATGATAAATTGACGTCAAAGAGGAAGAGACACTGCTTAAGAACCTTAAAAGCCTTAAGAACCTTCAAAGATGTACTATGATTCAGACGATGATAGTTATCAACTGCTTCGAGGTATTTAGACACGTTTGCGGATTTTTACGATTCCGGTGAATCTTATCGCGTTGTAAATTAACGATCAATTAATGGTGATCGAATTGAGACCGTCGACTGTGCAATTCGGGAAGAAAGGAGAGACACCGAAGCGTGTTGTATGTCCGTGTGCACCGGGTATCGACAGGATTATGCGCGAAAGCTCGGGGAAAAATATTCTCCCCGGGTTATTAGACGCTAGAAACACCGAGGAAGTAAGAATCATCAAAAGTAAGAAAATTAATGTCGGTCGAACCGTAATAAATATCACGTTAGCATGTTGCAGCGTGTACGTGCGAACGCGTGTAAACGTTTATACGTATATAAATGTAGGACGGCGATAATCTCGTTCGCAGTAGCCTGAAACACGAGCAAACACACGGTACAGCAACGAAGCTAATTGCCGCGATAATAATTATCGATCGTCAACTCGCAAAGATGTATCTGCGCTATCTTTTTTAAATACAACCAACTCAATCTAACTTTGCGAAACACCGCGTACACATTGCGTTCGCAGGATGGTTATTGATGCGCTTGCGCGTCGTGTCTTTCGGGAACAATTTCCCGCCGCGTTTACATTGTATAACGCGACGGTTGACAAAGATGAAAAATCAGCCCGGGGATTATAGTCATTATTCTCGTTGCATTGCCGCGGCTGATAGCGATTTGTCTGGCGCTCGCGTTCCTACGGCCTCCCGGCGTCGACAAAAGGACCGGTGCCTCCCTTCGCGCGTCGAAGAACGCGCCAACCTTTTGTACGATCGCGAATTCCCTTGACCGCCGGTTCCTTTGTAAATTATTAGCAAGCAACGCGCTTATCGCCCTACGACCAGCCGCCGCCGCCGCCGCGCGTATATCGGTTATATCGGTAAATCATAGCCGAGCCCTTTTCGCCTTCTATCGTCGATTCGTAAATTGTTGGTCGTGCGATCGTACGCGGCGCGACGTAGCCTGTAATTACTTAAGCTGTCAGAGTATGATAGCTTAAGGACAATCGTAGCCTGCCGGCCGAGGTTGCTGACATTGTCGCGCGAATCGATACGAGATGAGTCGGTTCTCGTGCGCCAAGACACACCGTAGTGGTTGTCCGGATTCGAGAGACTCGCAACGACAACGACGCAGGTCCAACGTATAAACTGCGTTTGTTCGAGGACAAAGAACGCTACAGGTTTCACGTTCGATCGACTAGAAATTTATCTGAAGTCTACATTAGAATTTCACACGTTCTTTATGCATGTATAATGTACATTGCGTATAATACGCACGCGGAGAATCCAAGCACCGATCGCTGTGCTTGCAAGATAAGACGGAGAAATTGTTGGAAAACGGGGTTGAACGATTTGGTTCCGTGGAAGGTTCGGATCGTAACTTTACGAGACGTTGAACGGAGCTCCGATGTGTTCCGTAGGGAACGAAAACGAACACGTTCTCCACATTCACGCTGGACTTGAAAAGGAAAAGGAGGAACGCATCGAAGTCTGAAACAATGGTGTATCTGTTACCGGAGGGTCAACGGACATGGCAGCGCAAAGTACACGTGTCTTTGACCGGAATGACACGCACAAGTGGCATATGCTTTATCTCGATGCGCGGAAAAGCCGTAATCGCGTTGCACGATTTTAATTGCACCACGTCGACTCGTTTGCAACCTGTGATTTTAACGGAATACCGCGTAGATAAGCGACCAACCGATGGGATAATGCACGCATTCAAATTGACGTGATCGCGGAAGAAACGAGCGGAGAGTCGCCAATTTTACCTCGGCGGCTCTTCCTTCCTCAATGTCGTGCGTTAATTCGCATTCGGTTCGTGTCGCGTTCGTTTCACAGGTAGAGGAAACGATTGCCAGCGTGCGGAACTTTATCGGCTGTTTCGCGATTTACCCGCGAATAAACGCACTCTGATCGCCATGTTTGTCGCTTGTCTGCGATTCAACAACGGTACTAACGGGGGACGAGCAATCTGTGTCGTACGATTAGCAATGTTTGACGAACCAGGCAACGATATTTAAAATCGATAAAACCAACGCGGACAGGCGAATCAAGCGATTAAACGCGAGTTCATGCAAACATTAAACGCGCAAAGTATTAGGTTGTCGGAAATAACGGATGAACAACATTTGTCGCTTTATGTTATTTTATTGAATGACGTATGATCATAACAATAGAAATGGAACGGAATGGATCGTACAAAATTGAATGAAATAATATAAAAGAAAAAAGGGTTGTGCATCTATTATTTCCTTATGAAACGGAAGAAACTTTTCCGACAACCTAATATTTCACGTGCTCGACGAAGAATTTGGACACGTAATCGAGATAGGTGTATCGAAAAACAGACGTACGAGATACGAAATATTGGAAGACTGAGAACATTTGTTATATGGTACCATAAGAATTTTTTAAAAAAATTGTTTCGCTTGTTTTCCAAGTACGTTGAATATTTTTTAGGAACGTTAAATGGCGTCTTATGTGGAATTTAGCACGAAATTCGTTAATTTGGAGTATACAGAGGATTAACCGTTTTAAGATCCATCTTCTCTAAATAATAAAAATACAGATTTTCCGGACAATTTGCTAGAATGGCGTTTAATCAGTTCCCTTAGAATGCAACGCGTTGATCTTATTGCGAAATTTCGTGCAATTTTATTCCACTAATAACGACTTTACCGTAGGATTAGCAGTTTCTATCGTACATAAGAATGATCAAATATTTAATATTACGAGCAGGTACCATACTTTCGATATTTCATATACTGCTGCATTCGGACGCAGTCGATGCGTTTTTGTACCTTGAAATTTTGCATAAATGCTTAAATATTCACGGTTTACTCGTAAGAAGATCAAACGCAAACATCCAAGAATCATGCGCGAGAACTGCGCATCTTGCAACGAACAGTACAGCGGTGTCTCTGCTCTCTCGCGTCCTTCTAACTCTGAATGCATTCATATTTTAGATCCTGGCATAGAACTGCACGCGAGAGAGGCGTATGCTCGACCGTGGATAGAAGAAGGTATGGAAGTGGCAAGGAAAGGCGTGTCGAGACAGTCGAGGAGAAAAGGAAAGAAGAAAGCCGAGGATCATCGTCATCTTCGCGCGATGCCAAGCGAGGCAAACTTATGTAACGCTTTCATGCAAGACAAGGCCAAGGTTTCCACTCAGACTGGCGACTCAGACGGCTCAGGTACACCTTCGTTCAGAAGTATTAGGATATCCACGGAAAATATTCTTTCTTCGTAGAATAATATATTTCAGGCTAATCTCGCGGAACGTCGTTCACGAGATACGATTTGCAGGATATATTTCCAATTTTTACGTAATCGTGGGAAAATCCAGAACGCGAAAATGCACAGAGTCCGCATAACGGTACAAACTACAGGCAAAGATATTTAAAATAGAGTATTGGTATTATTATAATTATCGCGAAGCAGATTTTCTTATATCTCTTTAATCAGTTAACTACGTTCGACGTGTAGACACTGTGTTTGATTTTGACTGCGCACCCGTAATGCGTTTTCCAAACTAAACTCCGCGGTTAACAGGTTGAAAAGCAAGCGATTTTGTTTCGCAGCCAACTCGAGCACCATGTTTGAACTTTTCCACATTTCGCTCGTCGAAACTTGTCGGGGACAAACGTTTACGCAATTCATCGGTTCGCTAGATTTTCCCATTCGAAAAGGTTAATTCGGTTAATCGGCCGTTAAGATTTCGTTCCGCTAAGCGCAGTATTTAACGAATATAATTCTGATCGAACGATTCGTTTCGCGAATTGAATGAAATTAAATCGAAAATCTGAAATACACGGTTTTGTGCGGATTTCCCATACTTATGGACGGAGGTGTACGTACGTGTGGTCCCTCGGTTTCATATTGTTTTATGCCACAGTCGGCGACGCATTTAATTACGTCTATCGAAAGAAACGTTGCGGATCTTGTTCGTCGGACCACCAAGATGGTGGAATTTCGAGTCAGGAGGCGGCTATAACGCGTAACAGGACAATGCTCGATTGTATAATTTCGACGCGTCCTCCGTGGGGACGGATAACTTCCTTTGAGAACAGACCTTAGCCACGGCGTGTACCGTGTAATTATTTTCTGAGATCGTTGAAAATATAAAAAGGCTGTTGGCGCGAGAATTGTTTGACAAGGACTCCAAGCATTCGTCCGGTTGATGTTTGCGGAGGTTTCAATGTCGCTGCTGTTAAGGTTTTTTTAAGGCGTCTGTGGTTTCAAGCACCGAATGAAAAAAATGATTTGCAGATTCTTTCGGTTAAATCTTATCGACTTGCACACATTCTGTTTAAAACGAGGATTACGAATAAAGAGGACGATTAATTAATCCGATAAAAATAATTGGCGGTTCAAAGCGCCGGATGAAAATGATTTTCACATCTTTTTGCTTAAACGTTACATCGTCTTGGACACGTTTTATTTAAGATGCAAGTTACGAATAAAGAAGACGATTAATTATTCCAATAAAAGTAATTGGCGTCTTAAAGCACCGTATGAAAATGATTTTCAGATTATTTTTGGTTAAACGCTATCGACTTGGACACCTCTCACTTAAAACGAAAATCACCAATCAAGAAGACGAATAATCATTTCAATTACAATAATTCCCGGTTTAAAGCACCGAATGAAGATGACGACTTTGACATTTTTTTTTTTTTTTTGTTAAACGCTATCGACTTGGACACTTCTTACTTGAAGTGGAAATTACGACCAAAGAAGACGATTAATTATTCCAATAAAAATAATTGCCGGTTTAAAGCGCCGAATGAAAATGGCTTTGAGATATTTTCGGTTAAACGCTACTGATTCGAACGTTTCTTGCGTCCAACGAAAATTACCGATAAGGAAGACAAGTAATGCAAAAAGAAACGCGATACCGCGAAAATGTAGCTAATAAAGACCGACAGAAATGGCCGTAGAAATCTTCTACGTTTCCTCCTCGTAATCTCCAAATGAAAATCGACGGGCAACAACAGCGTGACGAACAGCGCTTAAAGCTTGCAAGCAACGTTCTTCAAAAACGATAAAATTCGCACTTTACACGCGCAACGTTTTCAATACTCGGAGAAATAATTATGTTCGCTGCGTTGGAAGCGGCGGTACCTGCTACACGTTTCCACGGAAATTACAGTGTAATTTAGTAACAATTTCAACCGTAATTATCGCGCACAAATAGCGCCCTTATTTTCAGATTTTACGCGTCAAAAATTCACAGTGCAGCGCGTAGTTGCACATTGTTCTTTGTTTTTTTTTCCGTCTTTTCTTCTTTTCGCGCACCTTTCTCGAGGCGTGCGATTGACACTGAAAGCATTCCTTCTCGTTAGCTCCGTTATCGGCTTCTATCTTATCTTTCGAGAAGCTTTCCTTCCTTTTTCTCACTTTCGTTGCTCCCCTTCGTCGCGGACTGTTTTTGTTCGCCTCGCCGGCTAATAACGGGAAACAGTGGAACGGAACAGGCATCGAGAAATCTTTAACGAGTTCCATGGAACTCGAGCGAGAACAGTTTTTGCCCCGTTATTCGTCACTTTTAGCGTCGATCGGTATTCGTGTCTGTTTCGTACACTGTCGCTTAAAATTTGAAAAAAAAAAAACAAAACAACAGCGCAAACGTGGTTTATACGATTTGCGAAGAAGAATAAACCGAAGCGTTTCGAAGTGTATCGTTTCGTTTCCCATTTCTGATTACGTCAAAATCACGTCAAGTTACGTATACTCGTGAAGTAATAATTGTCAGTAGGATAAAATATTTTTCTGTTGTTCCTTTATGAATTACGTTTTCGAATAACATTTCCATTTTTATTATCGCGTTGTTCGTGGAATATTTATAACGATTAGTGTTTACGTATAATGTTTACGTAATGAGTATTACAAGGAACAATTGTACACGAATACGATACGTATATTAACTTCTAATGGATTTATTTATCCGTGTATGTATCCGCTGCGATTCTAAATTCCTGGTACAAGTGACTGAGAAGTCAGACAGTATAAAACCATCGTATTCAAAGGTTTTGATTTTCCTTTCGTAACTGGTGAAAAAGTAATGGTCTAAAATGCCTGAACAATCGATTATGTATTGCGTTATTCATCGAATTTTACCTGCGCTGCGCACGCCGCCTGTGAAACGGGTTTTCTTTTAATAAACGCAGTCACATTCCTCCTTGGTAAACTTAATGCGTTCGCCGCGATGCACGTCAGAATGATTTCCGGTACGGATCATAACGGAGTCGAAGTGTAAGCATCCGAATATCCGCAGACGGGCCTAACCATTGTGACAACGTTTTCGTACGTTTCTCGTATTCTTCCGTTTCTCCAACTTCGAATTTCTTACTACGTTATTCTTATACACAGATCTGGAAATTTTTAACAGATGACTCGTACGTTGAAATTGAAATTAGTCTGTGATACTTCGGAATCTTCAGTTCGCCAATGTTTCTTCTCGTTTCGTAGATTTGTCTACGCTCGGATCATTCATATTTAGAATTTTCCCTCCTTTCTACGCAACTTTTTAATCTGATTTCACTTGCGACGATTTTGAATTCGACCGCACCTCGCCTTCAAATTTTCGTAGCTCGATTCCTCTCGGTTCTCGTCTAATTTACCCGATGCAAACTACCGGAAGGAAAATGAACTTCACTTTATGGATTACCGAGAAACAGTCGCCGTTACTTAACTAATCGTGAATGTAAAACCAAAAATTCTCGAATCGAAATACTTATAGAGGTATTCGTAAACCGGAAATGGCTAAATCCAAAAGCACTCCGATAGTTTACCATTCTAATACATTGTGACAACGCGTTACGATACTGTATGCGCGAATTCCGATTTTCTCTGCTTCGTATAATATTTAATTCCCCACAGATTTCACGCAAATTCTTTCGATCCTAAGTACTCCCATAGAGCTACTGGTATTATACTTTACGTAAACGTTTCGCCTTTATTTTATAATCAATCCTGCCCTCCGATTTTACGCAAATACTTCCAATTTTACACGACTCGATCTTTCCCATTTTACGTCTTCCTTTCGCCGTTTCCCATTCGATCCACTTCGCGGCAGAACGCCGCTATCACTCACCTGATAAGGATAAGCTGCCGGTCTGTAGTAGCTGCCGGTGTTTATCGCCGGGTAACTTTTGCTGCTGCTGCCACACATAGAAGCCATCTTTCATTGATTCCTCTTCGTTTCTCTTGCAGCACGAGTTTCTTGCTGCTCTTTTTTCACTCACGTCCGACTTCCACAGACAATGGGATCGCGTTGTCGTCGTCGTCGTCGTCGTCGTCGTCACCGTCGTCTCAAACGTATCCAGACGTGTTCATTGTTGGACACAGTTGCTTTTCTTCTGCGGTCGTCCGATAAACGATTACTACCGATTGTTAGAGAAAACAGAGGCGGATATTTATCGGAGGGAAACGCGACTGCTGTACGCCTCCGCTCGAGCTGGAGATTCGCGCGCGTAGACACGCATAGGCCAACGATATTTTCGCGATGGCCGTGGTATTCAAGGTCACGGTTGCAGCACAATTTGTTTTTCACAGTCCCGTTAAGCACAGTTGCCGATATATTCGTACGCGACCAACGTACTTTTTTTTCCTCTCGCTCTGTCTACCTTTTAATGGGTCGACCCATAAAAAACCAGTTCATTTTTCAGACCTGTTTTAAATGCTTTCGAACCACGTTGGTCCCATTTTTCACTCCGTTCGAAACGCAGAATCTCGGCTTCGATAGCGATCACCAGAATCGCCCACGATTAGCATCGATCGTTTCCGATCAGCTTCGATCGCTTACGATCGCCTCTAATCACTTTCCCTGTGATTTCTCGCACGATAAACTCCTCCCTATGTCCGACGATTAACCGCTAATCCAACGTCTTTACCGAGAAACAAAGAGAGCCTAAATTTCGATCACGCGGTTTATCCAAGCATCGCGATCGCCTCGATATTTCCAACGACAAATTCATTCGCCACCGATTTAACCGACGTCCCTTCTACTCGCTTAATCTCTTCTCGTAATTTGTAAGGAGCGAGTATTTCAGCGAAGGTAAGAAGATCGTTGGACGATAGGTTTGGAAGAAAACGTATATCGTAGTTGGACGAGAGAGGACGAGAGACGAGGCAGAAAGCACGCGGCACCACACGTCCTTCCTCCGAGACGGTTGACCACCGACTGACAGCAGGAGATCTTCACGCACCGCCGTTCTTCATCTTCATCCTTCCCCGTTCGGCTAACAGGCACTGCACGCCGTTCATTCGGCTTCTTCTTAAAGTCGAGCGAGTTAGCTTTGTCGGCTAGGCAACGCTTCACGCTACCTTACTTTTTGGCGGGTCCTCCACCTCGTGGGAACCGAGCCGCACGCCACTTTTCTTCCCTTAATTTTCGTCGCTGTTTCGCTTCTTTTCCCTGCCTCTCTCTTTTTCTTCTTGCTCCTCTTCTTAGGCGAAAGGTAGATTTCTTCGTTCTTCTTCGTTCTACCGCGTTCTTTCACGTCGCTCCAGATCCAATTATATTTTTCCGACGTTAAAACCTACCTTCGGTCGGCACGAAACGCTAAGCGGTACGTACGATTTCTCGCTTCGGTTATTTCGTATCGAACATTTTCTCCAAGCGTCGCACGGCTCCTCTCGTTTGCCGAAATAAACGACGAGATGGAAATACACGGTGCCGGACTAAATGATAGGACGTTTGATGTATTTGTATATTTCATATACATATTACTCACCCTATATATTGGATATGTTCTTCGAAGTATCCATGTGGAATTGCAAGTTCGTATCTCGTACACGATAGAAGTTAGAAGAAAAAGTGTAAACACGAGCTGACTTTACTCCGTCAAAATGATAGGACGCATGTGATATTTTCCGTTATTATGTTCTCTGGAAGTAATCTATTAGCGGTGACTACAAGCAGACAAGTATATCTCTTATTTATCTATAAAACGTACGATTTCTCGCTTCGATTATTTCGTATTAAAAATTTTCTCCAACCGTCGCACGGTTCCTCACGTTTGCCGAAATAAACGACGAGATGGAAATATAAAATTCGTGGAGCGTAGTAGCGCGGGCTTAAGCAAAAGGCAGATTTCTTTCTCCCTTTTTCTTCTTCTTCTCTGTATTCCTCTCGTAGTTCGTCGTGCTTCGGGCAGCCGGGGTTCGTGCCTCACGGTCGCCGCGGCAATTTGTTCCGATTTCTTTGCGTCGCCATCGCAATCCATCCATTATCCGCGAGAAAAGTCCCACAGACTTTGCGATAACCCCGACGCTCCTCGTGTAACGAGAAAATGGCGTCCCGACGTCCGCGGCTCGCGTTTAGCGCTCGCGCGGAGATTTCGATACGCGGTCAGACGCTGCACGGACGAGGTGATTTCGATGCGCGCACAAGGCGCTGCCTTCCGGCCGTCGAAATCCCCTCGGCGTTCTCCTTCAAGTCCGAGTTTCTCATTTTTCGCCGTACGTGTAGCGCTCGTCCCACTTTTATCACTCTGCTATCGTTATCGTGATTTTTGCGCTCCAACGATCGTCTCACGAGTTTGTTTTACCCTTCGTATAACTGGACCAAACTTATCGGCGAAATTCTACTCGTCGCAGAGTGCAAATTACCGATACTACGAGCTGAATCGTCCAAACATTCCCACCTTCCGATATTACGATTTACTCGTGAAATTTTGTCAAGCCACTGGCGCAATCTGCCAGTTACGAGAAGACCTTGTGATTTTCTCGCAAATATGCTCGCCCTCGTTCCTGTCAAACCCAACGACTCTCTTGAATTTCATATCACGCATTTTCAACCGACAATCCCGATTCCTCTACTAACTGCATCGTGCGTTAACATCGTTGCCTATGCTGCGTTACTGCAATTATCGTTTTATATCAGACCGTTGGACGTATATACATATAATGGACCGAGGTATCCGTAGATTACGCGGCACGATAATAGCCGGCACTGATGCTTGATTAAGAAACTTGAAAAGAATACGGTAACAGTATAGCAGGGGTGCAGAACCGTGTTCATTGTATTCAACACTGATCGAAACAGTAGGTTACTATGCGGTGTCTACAGTTCTCTGCGATGGTACTCGTATTATTCACGACGAGTAACGCTATTCGCAAGAGAAGTTAATGATACTGGTTACACGACCCTCGATGAAACCCATCGTCGTCTCGCCTATGTAATATCGTTGCATCGATAACGGTAAAAAAATTTCCACCCGCAACATTTCTCACGCTGGACATCGAGGGTACGGCCACGGTGGGAGTGGAATTTAAGTATGTATTGTGAGCGTGGAATCGGAATAATTAGAATAATTTTACGAGAAATCAGCACGATATAGCAGTCGTTGTATGTAAAATTATTGTAATTGCTGTACTATCGGCTTTTGGCTGCGAATTTCTTCAGTTATTCCAGTTACGGGCTATTGTATAGCGCGCGAGTCGCACCGATCTTGGCAATTTTTTCAATAAAATCTCAGCACCTGTTAAGCACGCGCGTGATTCCGCGCATGTGGGAATTTTTTTCGTGGCTATCGCTTTTTTTAACACTCAAACACGTTAAATTGTATCATATCCGAATGATAATTACATTACGAAGAATCGTCAATTTAATTTATAACTTGTAAGGAATGATATTAAGGAAAATTATTTTGATACATTATTTGTTTTAAGATAGAAGGAGACGAACGTACGCGAACAGAAGACGGCGCTTCTGCGGAATATTTCTTCCAATGAGAATTCGTGTATGCTTCTGAAAATTTACACTTTTCCGATATAACGAGAAACATATGGAACCCGAGCAGAGAATCGTCCATCTACTAAATATTATAACTAGCACCGTAAGCACACGAAAATCCGCAAGTCTACTCATTACAATAATTTCATCGTATCGAAGATTTTAGAGGATCGGAGTACTTTCATCTTCGACCAACGACATCCAGTCAACATCCAAGTCTATTCTTCGGAAAACGAAGACGGTTACAACGGTTTTCTATAAACAGTAGAGCGTCGAGTCTACATCGTAGATATACGAAAACTTTTGCGAGAGGCTGTATTGCTCGCTTTCAAATCCGACTGCGTACACCTGCTTTGTCGACCTGGTTCCTAAACACGACCGGAATCTACGGGTAATTATCGTGAATCCTATTCGTCGTGCGACGGCGCGTATTACGCGCGTAGATAGGACATATCGGAAGATAAACGAACGACAGAATTTTCTATAACGGTTTCCCGCTGAAAAACGACGCGATCTCGTTTGCCAGGCTTCTTATTCTTTCAGTCAATGTCGCCAAGAAATACGAACTCGCCGATGCACTTCGACGATCGCTCGTAATTAATTTTCATTACGCCAGCCATTTCCGTTTCTCGTGTCTGCGAACCATTCGCTTTATTACACGGCAACCTTCGCCATATTGGCTTACGATTATTATTCAATGTTTGCTGCGACGTTTATTTTAATTGATTACACGATCACGTTACACGCGCCGTACGCAACACAGTGGTCGCTATTGCGTGATTTAATCGAAATTGGCAAGATGGTAACATCGGTGATCCGCTATTACGATAATTAAAGCGCATTTGTCCCTATAGCTGGAAGAGATCTGCCCGATCGAATCGATCTCCACAGCCAAGCGCAATCAACCTACACGTATAATCACTGTCAAATCGTTCATACTTTGTCACTTTTCTGCCGTGGTCTACGTAATAAATCAGACCGTCGAACGACGATTTATCGCCAGGAATTTTCGGCCGAACGGTCATTACGGCACCGTTAAAAAGATTTAGCGCTAAATTGCGTAACCGTGTATCGTTGCCGCCGTATTTTTATTGTATTCCGATAGAATATGCACGGAATTGCAGAAACGTTGTCGCTTACGGATGAGTTATCGATCTTAATTATCGATCTAATGATAGACTCTGCGTTTTTTATACCGCAGCGGCAAGCTTGAAAGTGGAAACACGCGTAGAGAAAAGGTTCGAAATATCCGAAACGCGGTGGCTCGCTGTATTTGATGGTTAAAACGAATTTCTTCCGTTATCTTCGCAAGAATATCCACGTGAATATCGTAAGACGAATTTGCAGTCTATTTATGATTCATCGAGTGTATGGGCATGTGTACTCTTGAATGCACAGCGCTGTCATTTGGTGACCGTGTCCGAAGTAGCTGCTTCGGTAGAGAAATAGCTGCGCAAATTGAAGTCGAAGCAAATATTTTTAAGCTTGGCCTAGTACGGTATAACGTAGCTTAACTTTTCACTGAGAAACATCGAAGGACTGTATTTTCATGCAAATTTTTACTTTCGGGAATGTAGTTAAGAAAATACCTAAATTCCTAGAAAATGGTCCTAAAAACGCCTGGGTAGAAAATTGTTTTATTTATTAAGTATTATGGAAAGCTCCATACCTTGGGATATTTTACATATTTTTTCACGTTCTATGCATTCTGCGCAACTTTGCGCTTGCCAGTTTCCTATAAATGCGCGAAAATCCGCACTCCGATTATCAAACTCCATGTACCTTGTTTTCCAGTGAGTAAATTCAATTATACGATAACAAGTGTCCCAATACCTGCTTCCGTTTGGCATTGTCTGCGCTATCTTTTCATCCAGCAATGTAATCGTAAGAATAACAAAGTCGATGTTCGAATCACGACTTGATTCACCAGTTGATTTTCCCACAGAGAGGAAGGCGTGTACTCGCGCGTTCCTCGATACCGGTGCGTGCTAGATTTAGAAAGTTTACGTGTACACGGCAATTAAGATCGTTACCGAGAAGATCGCCGAGCTTTTTACCGCAGATCTGCATAGACCTCGTTCGCCAATCGACTGCAAGTCCGTGACTCAACTCGCATCCGGACCAAGGTAATCTATCTTTCGCTTGTTTCTGGCTTTATTTATTCCTTTGGCTCGTTACATTGCAGATCTGACGTTGTATCGTCTTGTGTCGAACGATACCGAACAAGGATTTAACGAATGGAAATATTTTGTTTCTACGAACGAACACGAAGGTACCTCGGTATCGTATCAAATCTGTTTCGCTACTTTTTTTAGGAGATTCTAAGATTTAGGAAGATTTTCTGTTATTAATCGGAAAGACACTGATTGATTTGAAATAATCGATATTTTCGCGTAACGTTCTTCTCGTTATTCGTCAATAAGGCTGGAAAACTGGATAAACGAATTACTTTTTGGTTAGGCAGATCTCACGCGAAGAAAATAACACTTGACGTGCACCTTCCAAGCAATCGTCCATCTGAATTTATAAAGTGATTTATATATTTATTATAATAATTTATATACTTATACGCGACGAATAAATCGCTCCTTGCTTGTGGATAGGCGTCTGTACATAAAAATATTAACGCTTGACGTACTCTTTTAACCAGTTAGCTGTTGCGGACCTGTTTGAGAGCTTTGAAATGCGCGTACCTAAAACGTGAGCGACGACAGCAAGTATACTCGTCAAACACAGAGTATGCGTGGCTGTTATTATAATTTGGCATTAATTTGTAACGAAACGATTGTTCTTTATTTTTTAATTTTAATTTTTTTCTTCGTGAACTCGTATACTCGTCGAAAGCAGCTAACTGGTTAAGAAAACGTGGTTGAACTTATTACTAATTACTTATTTATTGCACGTATTTCCGAAAAATATCTTTAATCTCCGCTATGAAATCACCACCGTAAATGGTTCGTGTCTTTTGCGTAGTACTCTGTACGTTACATTAGACGTTATCCTCGTAGGCCTCGCGCGCGCGTTAACGCGTTGCTCGAGTGGCGGTGTTTCCCAGACCTTGGTCGCGTAACCTTCGATTTCTAACGTTGCGAAATTTCTTTTCCATGTATTACACGTTGCGCGTACGATGCACGACGCCTATAGCCGGAATAAAAAATGTAGAAAAAGAGCAACCCGATCGGTAGACTGGCGCTTTCGATACTGAATGGAGGATTACGCGAACACGCCATACCGTGATGCACATTGTTACGACGATAATGTTACGGAACGTAACGAATGTTACGCTATTCGAAAGCGAAAATGCTATTTTCGGCCTCATTACTAACCGTACTTATATTTACTTACTTTCTTGCTTATTTACATATCATTCGTTCTACATTTTACAGTCGTGTTTTCTAAATTTACGCAACTATTACTTTGTACATTTTTTCCCTTTTTTTACGATATCTCGTGTATAGTTCTAAGTCGTGAAAAATACACCGTGCCGTATTTATGTTTTCAACATTTATTTTTATACAGCAGGCAGAAACAACTTTCTCACGTACCTTAAAGGCGATATTTGTTTCTCCTTGACAAATTTCCTCTGGCTTTTAAAAGAATTTTGCAAGCTGAGTCTTGTTAACATTTTTCAATAGAACTTGTACCTTTAAAAATAGCAATCGATCGATGCTGTAGATACAACTCTCGCGTGGACAGCTACAAATCGTTCGTTATAGGATACTGTTCGTCCTTTACGAACTTCTTTACACTCATTGCTTTTACTCATTGCTTTCATAAGCATCTATATACATATCACACACACACACACACACACACACACACACACACACACACACACACACACACACACACACAACTCGATACAGTATAACAAAATATAGCAACACGTATATTAAGTAAATAAATATATGCTATATTACACGCGATAGAATATACAAGGTGGGGCATTTTAAACAGGTCAGCTGAATAACTCGCTTGTTTTTGAAGATAGGAGAAAATGCATCGGACCAAAGTTACTTGGTATCGGCGGGCTCATAATCCGGCATTACCAATTTTTCCGTAGGTGGAGGCGTTAGGTTGGGGTTAGGTGACCCGTTTAAAATGCCCCACCCTGTATATGAATGCATACAAACTCATTTATCAATTATCACAAACATCGAAAATACCAACCGGTTAACCAACCGACTACGACTTATTGGCGTCGTGCGCAACAAAGACGCTCCTCTTTGACGCTGTTGCAAATACCTAGACAACATTTATCATTCGTCACATATCGAACAAAACGTACACGTATATCCAATGATTTGTTGCAATGTCACGCGGCAAGATTCTCCACCAAATTCCCCTCTTATCTTACCTTCAACCCGAGCTTAACGGTACGACTTGGAACGACTCCTCTACATAAATTCCTCGTGGTCGCTCCTTGCTATTAGTCGCGTTCGTATCGCGTCGTTGTGAAAAAAAAAGAGAAAGGACCGAGAGAGCACGCTAGGAAGGAAGAACGTACGAAAAAGGAAGTGTGCCGAGTTGATGACGCATGTACGTGTCGTCGTTAGGAAATAATTATTGCTACATCTTAAAAGGATTCGCGATAACGAGCCTGATACAGCCAGGGTCTAATTACTTCGTTGAATCGCGTTTTGCGAAGATAGAATCGAAGAATTACGGTGTATCGAGAGAAGACGGTCGATAAGCGAATCCTAGCAGCTCGTAAAGTTGAATATTGTTCGAACCTATAGAGAAATATAAAGCAACCAAGATTTCGATAACGTTCGGGAAATAACGCTAGAAAATAATTCGCCGTAACAGCAATCGAAGATTTCTCGTAGACGACACTGTCACAGGCCAACGTCAAGTACTTTGGAGGAGAGGAAAAGCTTCTGTGACTTAAAATTACTTTCGATGTTTCGTTCGTTTTCTGATCGTTACACGATCTTGAACGTACAGTGACCCAAACTCGTCGCAAAGTTCTCTGTTTTTTTCGCTAACATAGACAAAATTCGCCAGAGTTTCATCAGAGATTCAACACAGTCGTATTTGTAGAAAAACCTGTACGTGTCATCGCTTAGTCGCAGAAAACTTTTGTTGCCAAACAACTCGTACAAAGGCGAAGAATATATTTTCCCGACGTGTCCTTTGCGGTTTTATCATAAAACGTATACTTTATAATAATAATAATAATTTACGTGATAATATTACGTAATAACAACAAGCATATTTCATTCTTCCCGGGAAAGAACCGTTATAAAATTGATGATATTTTAGCGTGCAGGTGTTCGAAGCATGTCTATCGCTTAGTGGCACTTACATTGTTTTATAGGGAGGCGACGACGTTGGACGCAAGCCGGTGGCATCGCCCTTTAACGCTATTGGTAATTATTTACAAATAGAAATTGCTCTTAAATTTTGTACCGCGGTGTTCCCATTGGCGCGTAGGACGTCGTACGATGGAAGGCAACGTTTAAAAAAATTTGTCCACCTACAGCGTCGTCTACGAGAAATTCCCAATTACCCATTAAATTGCCCGTAAATCGAATAGGAAATATTTTTCTAACAGTAGAACTTCGGATCCGGCGAAAAATCCGACGAAAATTCCAACGACGAATCGGCCGTGTCACCAGATAATGCCCCATTACGCGACTATATAAAACAGCCGCGAATCGAGAGGAAAATATTTCTCTATCGAAAACGACCTATCTCTGTAGCAACAAGAAACCCGATCACGCAATTTACCAGTTCCGAGGACAAGAAGACAGCAATTTTAAACGTCGATGAGACACGGAATTATCGACCGCGAAAACGCGTGGCATTCCGCGCGGATCTTCCACCCCTTTCCGCCATCGCCGATATTTAATTTGCTTCTGTTTCATCTTGCGAGCGAGCGAGCGAGAGAGAGAGAGAGAGAGAGAGAGAGAGAGAGGGCGAGAGAGGATGGTCAAAGGGATCCAACACGGCGTAATTACCGCCTCGCTCGTCTTCGTTTCGCTGCGAGATCCTTTTTATCCGGCGCTCATTTTTCCCCTCTTTACGCGTTCCTCGTTTTTCTATCGGCCCCTATCCACGCATCCACGTCCGGCTCGCGTTCTTACGCGCGTCAACCCGCTCTTTCCGTCTTCCTTTCCAATTATATACAGCGTGTTTCTCGTTTATTTACTAAGTTCTAAGCGTGCCGACTCTCGGTACGGCGGAACGCGCCGCTTAAATTCCGGCTGGCATTCTCACTGTTTTTCCCCGTCATAATGCCCGCTGGCCACTTTTGTTCCCTACGGATCCACCGGCCCCAGGTATTTCGTTGTTATTTAGCCTGTAACTAGCGATGGGATCCGAAACACTTAGAATCGTTTCGAATCTATATCGTGTACGTCACGCGGTGATAAGAAGAAGAAAAAAAAAAGAAAAAGAAGAAGAAAGGTACAGCATTGGATCGAAAAAAGGAAGAAGCGTAGTTCATAAACGAGACCTAGCAGTTCGGGAGGTGGACGAAATATTTTTCAAATATACAGTGCCGTGAACGATCCCGTGAGCTCAAACCCATTCTCATCTTACTTTTCACGATATTACGCCAAAACTTGACTCGATCGTTTATACGACTGCATATTGCGACATAAAACAAGTGGTCGAGATCGTCGATATCACGTAACGTAGCACTCGGAGTTTAATCGTCTGCCTAATCTTTACCTAATCCTAACTCCAAACCCAACTCTAATCTCAATTTATTTTATGCTTATTTACAGAGACAGAGGCGATCTTGAAACCTGCTCTTTGTCTCCACCCACGCGAAGAATATTCGCGTCACGGTATTTATTACGTTAAACGTAATGGGTGTTTTGTTTTAGCGCGCGTTGGATTCGTAGCTTCTGGGCCGAAGATCTCGCGGTGGACTCGCCACGCCGTTTATAGTCGATCGCGATCGCCGTTCGGGCCAGCCCCGTCTCTACATTGTAATTTTCCTTTCTTGCCAATTAAAGGCTTAAGAGTGCCGCGGCTGGATAATAAAAGTCGAACAAGCCGCGCCAACCGCAACTATAGCTTCTTTCATGCGCCATTCCTCTACGCACTGCGCAATTCTATCTACTTGTTTGCGACTAACTCGCAGCTTACGCGATTCGCGCTTACCTCGTCGACTGTCATCCGTCTCAAAGGGATAAAGTCGGCTTCTAAAACTTTCCCGCGAGCTTCACAACGCTTCGTCGTAAGAATCTTTACGCAGCTTTTAGCAAAATCGATTTAATGATATTTCCGTCAGGCTACTTTGTTAATTTCCCGGTAAACTACAGTTTTTTTTCCATACGCCACTTATAATATCATTTCCATCACTTATACGTATATTTATATTTGCATTTTATTATATTTGTATTTACACATCTTCCGGATAATTTCGTATTTTCAAACGGCGAAACATTTTAGAAAATCTATCATCTGTCGTGGGTGGTGGGACATAAACCGAGACGTAGAATGAAATCGTTGAACGGCATTAGTTCGGTTAACTCGCAGGTAGACGCTCGTTCACGGCGATACATTTGTATCGTTAAAAAAGAAGCTCGTACGTGGCTGGTTGGTTTTTTCTGGCTGGATGTTTGAACGGCCAACGGAAAGAAATTAATCGAGAATTCTGCATTAAAATCACGAAATGGCCACACAAATCACGGGCTCTCGCCCGTCCCTTTGGATAGAGGCCAAAAAGTCGCTCAGCGTATCGGATGTTCATTCAGAACGCATCGAAACGCATCGATAAATCATACACTTCGTATAAATGACCCTCACGTAGGTCCGACGAATAATAAATTTTTACGTCTTGCATCGGTCTTTTCTTGCGTCGTCACTGGCAAATGAATTTTCTGCCAGCTGTTCGATATAACGATATCTCGGCTCTTCATTAAGCGAGCAGAGGAAAGACAGGAACATTTATATCTCTTGAAGCGAGTATGTTTAAAGATAAGTCATACGCTTCGGACTTTTGTTTCGTTCGAGAGAGAAAAAAAAAAAAGAGAAGAAGAAACGCAGAGATCTTCTTGTCGCTTATTCGCACGATCCGATTGAAATCGTACGAACGAGAGCGAACGAAGATTAATGGAAATGAGCGGTAAACTTTGAACGATAAATGAATTTTATAGAAATTAAAGCTTCCATTCGGGACATTTTATTATCGAGAAAAATATAGAATTGTATCGAAACTGCGATCTTTAAGGAAATTTGTTTCGAGTTTAACTTCCAGAAGCAAATCTTAACGATCGAACATCGAGATAGTTTTACAGAAATTCCAGCCTTTTTTTTTTTTATAAATTGCCTCTACGATCGTAGAATGCAAGATGAAAGTATTCGTTTAGATATAAGAACAGTTTCACGAGGATAACAATTCTCTAGCAATTGTCTAATATCGGAAAGAAACGAGTCAGCAGAAATAATTTGGCGGGTAGCGAGGCTTGGCAAAAATTCTTTGCGGAAGAAAATTAAAGCTGCGCGTTCCGACGAGAGATTCCCAGCGGAATCAAAGAAACCCAATTTTTCATGAAAATTTGCGCAACTTTCTGAATATAATTTACGTATATATAAACTCGCGTACATTGTAATACGTATACGTGAAACGATCGATCAACGCGAGATTACGAGTAGTCCACGACAGAAACAAATTGACGACAATCACAAATTCATTAGAGAATCAACAACCTTACTTCAACATCTCTTTAATATATCAACTTCAGTTTCTTTTAATTTATTAAAAAAATTATTATCCATTACACGCAGCTGTCCAAAGATGAAAAAAGATACTTCACCAATTAATAACTTCTCCCCCTTTATAATCCACAATGTAGTCATAAACTTCACCTTCGCGCTCGCATCCTCCAATTTATTGCGATACTGCACTCTCAACTCCGCCTGTGGCTTTACAACTTCACTACATCTGTACATTCAACGTATACACTACCATCCATAAATATTCCAACACGTGTTGCAATCTCATCGAAAGATTTATATTTTCGTACATTGTCCAAGTTGTAATAAAAGGGCGTCTCTTTGCTCTTAATTTTTTCAGTGCTTTGCTTCGCTTTCTTCAACGAGCTAATATCCTAAATTGGAATCTTCGTTTCACCAACATGTTCCGCAACTCGTTAAACAAGATTTACGTACATCAAGCTCGTGTAGATTTAAATCTGCCACGATTTCTGCTTGGATCGCAGCGACCGGCTGCAAACTCATCGAGGCTACAAAACCGAATAAACGCGAACGTGGAGATCCGTGCCGATCGAAACGATCGAGACAACCGCTTGTACGGAGAGGCGAATTCAGAATGTCGGAAACGCGGTTTAAATTCGTCAAGACGACGAGACAGAACATTCTCGGAATAGCCGAATAATGCTCTGCCGGGTTAAACCTAAAATTCGCAACGCACGGTAGAGTCTCGATTATCCGACGTGACGCGAACCGGTCCCACTTCGCATAATCATAATCGAGAACTTGAATAATACGGCAAGGTTCGTTGCGGTTAATAAGTCGTGCGATAAGATCGCAAGAAACATTTTCTTAACGTAACACACCGTACGTGTATTTAAGTATACTCCACGTTCTAACCGATTCGAAGTGAAACCGATTTACGCCTTCGTACTCTTCCTGTCAAACTTCCAAAAAAAAAAAAGAAAAGAAAAAGAAAAAGAAATGAAGTTATGGCGAAGTTCGAAGCACCTCGGACGCTGCACAAGTTTCGTTAAACGGCACTCGGAGAGCCAAGACTGCATCAGTTGCTCCCATATACTGGGTTGGCAATTAAGTGATTACGGATTTTGTCAATAGGTGGTCTTAGCACATTCTTTCGTTTCTTCAACCTGTTCAAAGCACCTAACCTATATTGTTCTCTCGTTGTTCGGACTTCCACCTCTAATTTGGTAAAAAAATTGTATCGTGATTAGTTATTTATATATATACCAGATTCAATATCCAAATAATTCTACAAAAATGGCAGCGTTGTCCAAGAGCGTTCTGCGATTCAAAAGAACAAAGTTAACAACGTCGGCTTCTGTCGTCCCCGTTCTCGCTACCTGTTCCACCCTACTTTTTGCTCCCCCAACTGTACGTCGTCTATCTCGATTTGTCTCTTAAAATCGTCGAATCGAGGCAACTGTCGCGCCAACACACGCATTATTCGGTCAGTTTCGGAACGGGGGCGTCGTAAATAACACGTTTATCGGTCCTGCATACTCTTGCCTGTTAAACGTCACATCAGAACGAAGTTTCTGCCCCCGTCTCTCCTCCTGATAGATATCCATTCTGCGCGTCATAATGAATTCTTTTTGCGCGCGGTGGCTGAGCTGTTCCCAACGACTTCTCGGTACGTGCCCGCCCTGTTCGAGTCTTCCTCGGTCCCCGTCATCGTCATTATTATTATTATCACCAACTATAAAAGCAGAAGGAAAAGAAGGACGCTGGTAGCGAGCGTAGAGGGCGGCGTTGGAAGAGGGAAGCCGCGGTATTTCGGTCTGCTTGCATTCGCAACGCGAGAATTATCGATCGCCGCCGAGCATTGCATCATAAATTACTGTTTTTATCCGCGGGCCCCGATTTCGTGGGGCCTCTACCACGCGCACAACACACGCACACGCACACCCGGCCCCCTTCTTCTTCATTCGGCCCCAACATCTTGCTCCATCTCGCTCTCCAAGATTTATCTAGAATATTAAAAGTCGCTTCCTGCCTTGCAACTTCGTCCCGTCTCGCCATTTTCTTCCGTTCTTCATTTTCTCGGCCGCTGCTGCTGGTGCACTTTGTCACGTAGCGAGTTTCCACAGTTTTCTTATTGACCAAGATCTGGCAATTTAGACGCTTTCCGAGTTCAGCATCCTCGTGCCTGTGCGTTGCGTCTGGGCTAGTCTCTGTGTGGCGTTGCCTCGTTTCTCGACGATCCAGAGGTTCGTAACGTTCACAGTGGACCGTGAAAAGCGACTCGAAGGTTCAACCAGTTAGCTGTCGCGACCGCTTTGAAAAGCGTGTAGGTAAAACGCGTGGCAGAGAGCAAACGAGTCGACGACGGAAAGTCTACTCGTCGAACGCAGAGTATGGCGTGGCTGTTAAAACGTGGGATTCAGTTGTAACGAAACGCTTGTTATTTATTTTTGAATTTTATTGCCGACAGCGCTCGTCGTAACGCTGAACATTGCCATTTCTCCGAGACGAGTATACTCGTCAACAGCAACTAACTGGTTAAACAAGGAACGCAATAGAGAATTGGAAATTGACAAGTTCATCGTGAAATTGATACTATTATCCGGTTGATTGTCGTAGAATGTCTTCATCCTTTCTTCTTCGGTAATATCTTGCAATTTGTAGAGTAGCTTCGCCATCGTTTTCACCAACGTCTTATCTTCTTCGTGATACTTTGGTATAGTTCTTGCGAGCTTCCAACATGATAGAACTTGGCGGTTCCTCGAGCTTCATTTTCTAATTTAAGTTTAAATTGAAATATCAGCTGAAATTGGACGCTTCGAAGTTCGTACATTTGTGCGACGTCCGCGAGGCAAAGTACTCTCAGCGAACACATGAAAATTCTGTTTATGGTGACCAGCAGCGACGCGTTGATGCATCGAATACGTTCGACGATCGACGCGTAGTGACATAAACACCTCTGTAACCGTCGTCTTGAATAACAACAAGCAAGAAAACTGAAAAACAAACAAGAAAACGAACAGCCGAAATAAACACTAATCAAATGTAACTGACAAAGGTCGAACACAACGGTTAACTGACGGTCGACCGAGACGCCCTCGGCAAAGGCAATCGAATAAGCGAGTATAGTAGATTTGCCAACGTCCCAGCGAACAGACAAGCGAACAGTTATACGCGAGCGACCTAGGTGACTTCCGTTTTCAATAAACGTTCTTAATTTTATATCGTCTACTTTATCTTTGCACTCGTAACCACCTCAGGCGCCTTATACGACAAAACGTAACAGCCAGTCGCGTTGGTGCGACGAATTTAAGCTTGCGAGGAACGAACGACTAACCGTACGTGTTGCTTAATTTATGAACCGTTTCATGCTCGATATACAACGTATACTTTATTTCGTATCGCGCGATTCTATTCGATATGCAAATATTTAAGACGCCGATTGCCGTTAACATAAAGGGCATCGGTGCAAAAAATTCCTTCTCCTTCTCGCTCGTTAATTTATTACGCGACTTATCCAGCCCGTTAAGAGTAGCTCTTCGCTTCAATGACATAATCTCATCTTATCTGCAATTCCGATTCGTACAGGCATCGGTATTAACATTTTTCAATCCGCGCATCGATAAACGTATCTCTTTCAACATTAGCGACGCATGCTTGTTAAACGAAAAACTTCCTCCTGCTCCTGCTTCTCTTCCTGTTTATCAGACTCGCAAGATTTATCCGGAGTATTCGAAAACCGTGGACTCCTGGTCTTGCAACTGCGTACTATAATTGCGTTAACGCGAACGATTCTTCATCCTTTCTTCCGGTGAAGGGTTCAAACGTCGAATACCGAGAATGCATCGTAAATATTCAGAACGTTCGGAGCTGGCAAGATTATTCGTGTGTCAGAGATTTATCCGCGGTATTAAATGCCGTTCCTTCGGCTCGCTACCACGTGCAACGGTGCAACGTTATTTTAAGATCTTAAGATATCGACAAACATCTTTATAGATGGTTGGAAGTTTTCATCGGAAACTCGTTGCAAATTCAATCTTCGGCGCTAAATATCCATTGTTCGATCGTTATACAGAGTTTCTGCGATCGTGATAAAAATAAATGGAAAACGTGGAGTAAGAATTTTCTTCTTACACGTACGAAATTATTATTTGATTGGAAGCTTTATAGCTTATCGTTAGACCGCAATCGCGTAACTCCATATCTTTACGAATATAGTTTAAGAAAGTGGATCTTCGATGGAACATTGTCTCTCTTACTAAATACTGGAACGAGTACTTTGAACGCTTTGCATATTTTTAGACGTCCTGTGCATTTTTTCATATTCCTCGTAAACGCAGACTATTTGTCACGTTAGTCGCTTCCCTCGTATTCGATTTCCATTCCTCGTTTCATCTACGATCTACGTTTGCGATCAAGATCTACCGGTCGTTGAACGCAAAAACTTTGTTCTATATTTTTTATCGATTTCTCCCTGAAAAATTACTCTTCCGCTTGTACCGCCCGATTACAGAGACACCTTGTATATAGAAACGTTGCACGTCGCTCGTTCGACAGAAAGAGTTAAGGCTAATTAAAAGATAAATTTAAAAGTAATACCGGTGGATGGATAATTTACAACGATCGGTTCGATATCGGTGTGCCAATGTTTGGCCAGACATTTTCGAACATTAACTCGTAAGACCGGTTATTTTGAGTAAATCGGTAGCTGTCGTTACTTTCTGTAACGATTTGGCTACAAGCTACTTTGGACGTGTTTCTTATGATAATCTGCGTGAATCGTGTTTGCCGAGTATTCCTTTTCAATTAATTTCCTTTCAACGTTGCCTACAAAGTCCGAAAGTTTCACCGTGCTCGTCGTTATTCTACGATACTCATCCTCCAAGTAACCCTCGATAACGATTTAAAAACACCGATGAAAAATACCAGTTTACGTGCTACGAAATTACGGAACAATCTTCTTTATACTTTTTTTATCCGCAACTTTTCAATTCCACGGGGTTTACCTTTCGTAAATACAATTTTTACTTGCTATCCATCGCGCGTTAAATATAAATATACTAACGAATGTTCGCGCAATTTATTTTACCCGTAATTATACAATAGATTTAATTTATCATATAAAGAATTAAATTAATCGCTTATAAATAACAATCCGGCGAACGTGTATGCCACGTATAGTATTTTAAGTGGCCACACACATGTGGCCTACAATTTAAACGCGCAAAAATCTACAGAACACACGTAACATGCACAAGCGTGTAAAATATTTAAAGCGCACGCAACACGTGACGTACATATGCGTAATGTTTAAAATTTCCATTCAAGTTCCACTTCTTCAGGCACGTTCGTAAAAATATAAAATTGCGTGCATATCCATAATCTGCTTGCGTGTATGCAATATTGCAAAATACGAGTTACGCGCGTTACGAAATAGGAAGACTATGCCTGGAAGGATGAAAGGGTAGTTAGGTCGAGCGATCGGCACAAGAGAGGGTACATCGCTCTCGGCATTCGTAGGACATTTTCCCCTTTGGAGCAGCAAACCTTTTCCACAAAATGGGCCCCGGTTAATGACCACGATCGCCTTTGGGGCGCTCGCGATCACCGCTCGATTTCGCGTTTCGCCGTGCAACGCGCCATTATCATCGCGTATCATCTCTCGCCGTGGCGAGAGTTCGGTCCACGCGAGAATTATCGACGCTCGTTGATGCGCTGCTCTGCAGTAAATAACAGTTTTTACGCGGTTTTTATCCCCTACCGTTTCCCCCCGCGGTCGGAGATTTATTTGAAAAATTTTTTTCTTCGTGAAATAAAAGCCCAGGCAGATGAAACAAAAAAGGGCAGCAGGGGAGAAAAGAGGTTCAAACCATCTTTCGTTTTACCCGCTGGCTGGTTGGCTACTCTCCGAGATGGCCGTGAATCGCCTTATGCAAAAAGTCAGGTCGTTTCGCGTAAGCTTTGTCCTCTTTTTTTGCAAATTTCCCACGAGATTGCGCAAGAATATCGCGCGTTCGATCGAATCGAAAGGGACAGTTTCGGACGGAATAAACCGTTTTCCTAGCGAGCTTGAAAAGAAGAGGACGAAGCGATAAGGAAGTGAAACCTCTTGCGTGATTGCTCAACGTTTCGCGATACGAAATATTCAACGTGGCAATGATTTTTATACGCGAATCGATCATACGATAACGCAAATATCTTCCTTACCGATTGTAAAATTCGGAAATTCTATCGATCCGTGAGTCTGCCAAAAGATTCATCCGGTCCAGATTCGAAGATATGCACGAGCATCGAGCGACCCAATAACGAATACGATATGCGTAAATTCGTTGAAAAATAACGAATCAACGAACAACGAACGAAATTTCATTCGTTGCTGATTATTCGACGAAACTTTTATCCGGCGCAGAGGCACGCATAACTGTGGTACTTTGGCCGTAGGTACCCCCTTGCAGCCGGCTACGTGGCGGAATGCGTTGGCGAATGCGTTGGTGAATACGCTGGGTGGGTGATTTTTGCAGGGCCGTATCGGATCCTTCTCCCCTATCTTTGCGGCTGAAATATTCGCCGACGATCGCAGGACGCTCGACCGACTCACGACGGTTAATATATTTCTTGCACGACGAACGCCGTCCACGACGATCGATGAAATTTATTCACCGGCAAGCGCAAGAAATATAACTCAATTTCTAATTGCTTGCGCGGTCCGAAGCAGGGAGGGTTCGCTGACCGTCGCGATTAATATATTCCGTTCTTGACCGCAACAAGGGCTTTCTTGTCCCGATCACGTGGTCCTCCGCAGCACCGAAGGGTTTTCGTTCGTGTATAGAAAGCTTATTCGTTGTTGTGGATGTTGATTCGAGCTTGATAAGTATCAATGGAACGTATTACGCGGGATATATCGGGCTGTAACGTACGATGGCTGCAAGAAGTATCTGAGCGTAGCCTTCGTTTTCCACGAAGCGCGTTTTTATCACATTTTATATGCACATCTCATTTTTCCGCTATCAAACGCTTGTAATCGTATGAAATATTAAACCGTAGGAAATTCCATACACCTGAATTTCGTTGGTTCGTATGCGACTGCTGTAGCGAATACGACGACGTGGAAATGCTTTTTGCAGCTGCTTCTTCGTATGTTCCATCAGTTTCCTTCGTCGCAAATGACGGTAAAACAGGACGAATCTACGTTACGTTTCCATGCCTTATAATTAAGCATAAGTATAAAGCGTCTCTCGCGAGTTTCCATCTGACGAGCCTCCATCACACGCGTTAAATCTCGTGCTATCGTCGATCGTCGATCGCGTCGAGGAAGGAGGAGTTTGCGACTACGTCTACCTGACCGAAACTTCGTTCTATTCGCCGTCGCGGCTAATCTGAATTTTCGTCGTTTTTGTATAGGTCGGCGCGAAGTCGAAGAAAGGATTGTCAACGTACGAAAATTGTTGGAAACATCTTGCAATTGAAGAAACATGTCACGCAGCTAGGGTCCGCGGGTTTGCTAAGCCCGTGTAGTTTACCAGGTAACTACCCCTTGCGGGTTGATTATTATTATTATTCTTTTCCTTATTGTTATTATTATTCTTCGTTCATCTACCGTCGAAACACACACGCGTCTACCAATACGCGATCGTTACGGAAAAAGATAATTTTTTCCAAGAATTCGTCTGTCAGCGAGTAAACGGCAAACACTTTGTGAGCAGAATGTTTACACTGACGAGTAGAGAATATTTTACATCCTATATACGTATCGCTGATTTGCACGTATGGCGAAGGTAGCAGAAGAATTGTTTATAATTCCAGTCGCGTAAATATCAGAAACGCTGCGTCATATTTGATATTGATATTGCCGGTCCGCTACGAACCCTCGTTGGTCTTCTTCATATTTACGCAGACATAACTCTGATATCTAAGAATCTCCGCTTCGCGTAGATCCCTCGAAGAATGGTGTCTTGACTGGTTTTCTCACATAATCGATTTACTTCAGAGAGAGCGAGAGAGAGAGAGAGAGAGAGAGAGAGAGAGAGAGAGAGAGAGGAAGAAGGGTCGTTAAAATCATACGACTTTGCCTTGGCCGTTGTTGAAGGATCTAAAAGAACGTTTCAACCGTTTCATTACGCTCCAAGGGAAAAAGAGACGGTGTTTCCTTCCTTTTTACGTTTTTAGTGGAACGTGAATAGTCTTATAATCGCCGTACAATTATACGCGGTGAAATATTTCTCGCTAAAGATAGTGGGAAATAAAAGTTTCGAGCAAGGAGAGCGCTATAAAAGTGTTCGTATATAGTACGAGCTGGTTTTCATTACTTTGACCCTCTGTGTCTCGACGGTAGTTTTAAACCCGCGCTAAAATCAACTAAATACGCCAGAAACCCGCCTAAGATTTATAAATACCAGATTCTTCGCTCTTCCGGGCTACTATAAAACGATAGCACCTTTCACAGGCATTCATTTTTATTTTACATATTTCTTTCATTTAATTTTCAGTTTAATTATCCCCAGATATGGAGAAGCTAAAAGGAGACGATACGACTTGTTGTGAAACTCGCTAGATACTTTTCCAGACGGAAACTCGTCTAAGAAAATTTGACGATTTCTATAGTATGCTCGCTTTACCACCTAATTTGACACTAACCTCACCAGTTAATCAGGTCAAATGACCGATTTCGAAATTTAACTTAAAATTGTAGCTTCGTTATCTTTTCTTTCGTTCGTCCAACATTAGGTAAATTCGTACATTAACAAAAATTGGAAAATTGACTGATCAGACAATACAAGAATTTACATAAAGTTGGACGAACGAAACAAACGACGACGAACGTTCGATCTTAAATTAAATTTCGAAACCGACTGTTTGACCGAACCTGGTAAGATCGATGTTAACATAATATGATATATAACTTCCCGTTTCACGTACTCCGAACATTCGTTACAGTGTGACGATTGCACGCATTCGATTTGCAGCTGTACAGATACATACGGAGAAGCTACGAGGTTCCTTGTCGCAAACGTTTCTATTATAACTCTAAGCATCGGGACTGATATCTGATTCAAGCGTAAGAACCGAAGCTGTCGATCGCGCGATCGAACGATCCAGAAACTCGAGTACCATGGTTCGTACGCTCCTGTTCTTCCGAAAAGGTGCTCCAGGCCCTCTCGTTACGTTACGTTGTTCGACAAGAAAATTTGCCTGCGAGGTTGAACCGCGCGTATCGCGCTCGTACGTGTTCACATATAAAACTCGTATAGACACGAGGATGCGTATGTACGGCCGGCACGACGGCCACCGCTGATTTATCGGTCGACATTTTTTCAGGCGATTTTTATTACGTTTTGATCCTTTCGCGCATACATTTTAACGTTCAGCTACCACAGCACGGTTCTGCGAGCGAGCGAGCGAGCGAGCGAGCGAGCGCGTGACACTCGAATCGCCCGGTAAAATCTCCGCTATCCTCTTTGCTTTCTTCCGAGAAGTCCCGGCTTCGTCGTAAACCCGTGCTTACCGCGATAATTTACACGAGCCGCGAAATCGTTTAATAAGACGCTATTAATCGCTGGATCGCTTAATTTCAAGCTCGAGATGTCTCATTCAAGACGAGAACGTATTGTTGCGTGGCCTCGACGCGCAACGCCACGCCATGGCCTTGATGCTGGATCTTGTCGCTTTCGACAAATTGCCACCAGCGAGTTCGCTTCTTTTTCATTAGTCGATCGTGCACATGCAGCGGGGCTCATGAAAGTATCTCCAAAGCTCGTAGAAATTTTTTCTCTACACGTTCTGTACGTTACTCGTGTATGAAATTTCGTTTTGAAATTTCATTGATACCGCGTGACGAGACACGGCTGCCGTCGTGTTCTATCGGTGAAATTTTTTATCGATCTGAAAACACGCGTACGGCAACTAGCAGATGTATTTACTGTAAACGTATCTACGTTATCGACCTTCTGCGCGAATCATTTTTCTGAAATATGCGCCTCGTAATAACACGCGTATGAGCGAAGGTATATACGAAGGAAGACGTATAATAAGTTAATGACGATAAGCTGCGAGATTATCGAGGAAATTTATGGTTTCAGGTTGTTATCGTTCTGTCCTTTCGTATTTCAGCGTGTTCCAAACGTTGCGCGGCACGAGTCGAAGGATAACTATCTTTTCACGCGTTGGGTAAAGAAATCCGCAGAAAAGCCACGCGCACAGGTTGCATTGACAATATGACACATATACATGTAATTGTTACATATATGTACAAATTACAATATAATTTAACACAATTATTATAAATTAATTACAAACGCGATAAAAAGAACATGCAAGGCGATGCTCTTCCGTTACGTTATAAATAATAGAAAGAATAGCATAAAGACATACTTTTTTAAGTCGAATAGAAAAGGATACGAATCTCTAGTTTCAATTTTTCGAATATAACAAATCCTCCATGAAATGTTCAATTTGAAACAGTTCTTTTTCTCTACCCCGGAATAACTCTCATGCATCGCACAATTTCGATGTTTTCAAAATGTTATTGCAAAATTATTACACATATATTATTTCCTATAAAGTTAAAGTTAGACAAGGGTGGGCTCTTCTTCGTCAGTGAATTTCTCTGGCAACCGCGTCGATTATCCTCTGAAAAGTGGCACTGTCCAAACCGCAGAATGATTTATCCCGCGGGAAAATGGACAACGCTGTACGCTTCCGTCGACGTAAAATATCGTCGAACTCGTCGTCTATCGTTGGCGGATTTACCTTGGCGTAATAAAGCGCCGCAAAGCCGCTATAGATGAGAAGAGCTGCGGTGGCAAGCTGTTAAAGAGCGCATTTATTTAGTTGCGTTATTTTCCATGTTGAATCCTTCTCTTTTTGTATTTTCTATCTCTCGACATGTTTCGTATTTTGTGCTCGTTCTACGTTCTACTGTACCATACGAAACGCATTACTATACAACGAACAAGATAGTGAATCGCACCAAGTTCTTCGGAGGTAGAAGGTTGAAACCAACGTTGTTCCTTTTTTCTTCTTTTCTATAAAAATTAGCGTTGGCACAAATATTCGATAATAACCGCGAACGAATACCGAATAACGTCGGGCGAATATTCGAATTTTGAGCAGCGCCAAGCGTATCTTCGAAGAGGTTGCAGAGTATCAAAATGCTAAATGAGATTACAAAGTAGTCGAACTTTTATATCGCGAATTTTACAAAACCTCCATCGTCGCGTTAACCACGTCTCTTAAGAACGTTAGTACTCTTGATTAATAGAGCGCCTCCGAAAGAACAAATTTTTAATTACAGAATGCAGAAAGTCTCCTTAGCTGTGTAAAATTAATTAAAACCCGGTAATTTAATTTCCAGCACTGTGAATTTAATGGTAACGGTTTTGAAAAGTTTTGCGCCTGGAAATGGAGCATTACAGTTACACGTTAAGATCAGCGACGAGCGTTAAATGCTCTGAAAAATTTCGACAAACGCCTTATTTGGTGCGAATATTTCTAACGTACCTACATATTCCATTACGCCTCTTCCAGTTGATACGGCTAATCTCGATCGAATTCGTGACGCGAATGAGCGCGGAATGCGAAGAACGCGCGCACTCCGTATAAACGTACATTGTACAGTAATGCGTTTCATACGGTCGACTTGAAAATGCTTTTGCGGTTGCATCTAATCGCTGTTAACAGTTTCTACGAATTTCCGTATTCGACTGAAATCGTACTGCTTCGAGCGAAATACAAAAAAAAAAAAAAAAAGAAAAGAAAAGAAGATATGATACGTCGTTGATATGATTTCTCGTTCCGATGTTATCAGAAAGTTTCCCTTTGAAAGTTTCTTAACAAACGTAACGAATCGTGTGTCGTAATACCTATGGCCGTGCAGTGTATACAATCTAATAAGAATTGATCGAAACTTACTTGAAACACGGCCCAGAATTTATAACTACCCTCGTTTATCAGAAAATCATAGTAACCGCCCCAATAATCAGATTTTGCATTCCCCATGGCTTTCATAGCCTGTTCCTCGTCTTTCATATGATCGTCGTGATGATCATCGTGGTCATCCTTATACATGGACCCGTGGTCCTCGTGGTAACCGCGCCGATACACCCTTGGATGTCTAATCGAAAGTCAGAGAAAATAAATCTTTATTAACCTGGCTCCAACGCTACGAATTTAATCGGCTGAATCAATTATATAGAGCGATAATTTCACAAAAATAATTCTTCCATGTAAGGAAAACCTGTATGCCTGTACAGCAGTGCCGACCGTTGAAGCGTCTTCGTATTTCTTGGTCTCCGGAAGTGTTTCGATTTCGTGGAAAGTCGATTCACTCATTGAGGCATGGGAAACGCAAACAAGAAGCAGAAGACAGTGATAGACTAAATTTGTTTGTACTCTGTCTGAAATATACAACAAGATTTTTCTTAGAACAGCGACAAGGTTATCATCTTCCTCGCACTTCCATCATTTACATAGAATCTGTACATCTACGGTTCCTACGTCTAACGAACTATCGTACAATGTATCACGCCGTTACCGTTTCCACCGTTTCCAACAGCGATAAATCGTTACCACAGATTTCTACTACGTTGATTCTCGCGCTCCGCGCGAAATCTGTACATCTGCGCGTTAAATATCACAGATCGTTGTACAATGACTCTCGTCGTCGCCGTTTTACGTTTCTGAACAGCCATAGATCGTCATCAGAATATCGCTACGCGTTAATTTTCGCACTTCCTCGTAGAATTTCTACAGCCGCAGCTCGCATCAAGATACCTTACTGTACATTATGCTTCACACCGTGACCGTTTAGCGATCGAACAGCGATCAATTATTACTGAAATTTCTACGTTAATTCCGACACTTCGGCGATTTACATAGCATCTGCTGTTCGTCAAACACATTATTACGTACGGTAACAACTGTCAGCGTTACCGTACTTACGATTTCACGGCGACACGTAATTACCGGAAAAATTGCTACATTGATCCTCGACGCTTTAGCGATTTACATAGAATCTGTGCATCTACTGTATCGAACGATATCTACCCATGATTGTACTTTTCGATGGCAGCAGATTCTTCAAGGGATCCTCGTTGCTCGAACGACGACACGTCCTGAACACGTGTCTGTATACACCTCTCCTTCGCTCTATCTTCGCCGATTCATGGAAACGACAATGACTCAGCACCGGCCGATTCCTCGATACGAACGTTCATTCCTCGTGGACGATGGTCGCGAGTTCATCGATCTCGAAACACATGCGACGTGCGTACACGTTTTCAGACGTTTTGCCCCGCGGTTTCAGAGGCGAATGTCGCACGACGAGAACCTCTCGGCCGAGGAACCGTCGTTGATAAACTCCAAGCAACGACTGAACGATTCGTGGGTCCAGTTCAAACATACTCTGTTCGGTTACCGGTAACTGTATCACCAGGAACGTTAAGCAAATCCAACGTGCAGCGCTAAAAGCCCTAATTGTTACAACTCTTACCGTACGCCGTCGCGTCGTCTAGGAGCATTTCAGACGTAAATTCGGTTATAGACCATCGATCATTACGGACGCTCGCATTATCGTGTCTCCGTATTTGATTTTTTAATCAGACTGTTCGACTTTTCCATGGGGTTGTCGCGATTTAGCGCGACCAGGTCGCTTGAGGTTCGTTTCCGTTGGATCTGGCGCGCAGTGAAAGATCCATTTGCACGTCCATTTTCTTGTCCTGGTGTTTAAACGGTGATTAGTTAACTTTGGACCTGATAAAGTTTCTATTCTATTGTGTTCTATTGTATTCGAAGCGTAGACGCGCGACGAGGTTGCAAATACTATTTTTTAAACTCACCTCGTCCAATTTCTTATTGTTTATGTCGTTTTTTTTTGCCACGAAGCTATGGAACGTCTGTTTTCTCGAAAGTTAGGTATAGCTGTTTAACTCGATGAAACTGAGAAATTGGTAAAAAGCGGAGATATATTGGCTCGTACATCAGCTCGTTATATTTTTCTATTAATCGGTGAATTGTCTTGTAAATCGATGCTCCAGTTGTTCCTCTTTTTTTGTATTAGAGCAACGATGTAGTTTTCTAAAAGATATAAATATCGTTGTATAATAAATATCTTTCGCGAATGGCAAATTAATTTCGTGCAAGTTGCAGAGAAACCAACGCACGTAAATTTATAAATAAAAATGGATGTGCATATGTAGAGGAGATCGGTTGTAAAGTTTAAAGTGGGGTAGGTATATTAATCGGTGCGGTCAAATATTTAAAATACATAAGAAATATTTGCGTGCACGATGAAGCAGTAATTTTTTCGCCTGACATATAATTAAGCGATCAAATTGGTGCTTTGGATCTAGAAAAATATGAATTTAACGGGTTCTTCTGATTTCGATACATTTACGCCTAGATGTAAAATGGAGTTCAATGTACAGGGTGTACCGCGTAACGCGATTCACTATTTTTCCGCAACTTGTGGATGTAAAAAGAGAGATTTCTGGTACAAGCGACGAGAAAAGATGTTCCAAAAATACTTTGTCTTCGTAGCGAAACCGAGGTCATCTCGGCTGACATAAATAGGACCGTACGTCCTTTTTTCACGAGGTTGCAGAAGACTTTACGACAAATTCAAAAGCATATTACGTGATACTTTTATCAACTAGATACTGAGTTTACAGTAGCCCAAATATTTCACTCGTCGCTACATTTCAGAATTATTCGCATTTCGAATAGAGAGAATTGCTACATCGCGGAACACCCTGTATACCCAATTACAAGCGTTATAATTATAAGTAAACAAAAGTTCGACAGGGCAAACATTTACAAAGTAGAAAGTCGGGCGTAAGCGTTAACAGATAGTTTGAACTGATTTCTTGAACAATTATTTCCTTCTAAATCGACAAACCGACGTAACATATAAGCGTTACAAATAATGCTGGTTATAAGAGTATGATAATCAAAAGAAAATAGTATAATACGCAAACTTTCTTACATAATTGTATAATATTACTTAAAGACTCTTCGTATAATTCCTTTTACAATACCACTTTTCAATTAAAAGCTGAAGAATCTACCTGGCCGGCAATTCCTGCACACCACTGTATATATCGCATTTTTAACTAGTATCTTATTAGTAATCTGAATATAATATATGCTATAGGCTAACGCGACCTATCAAAGAGCTGCTCCTGTTAACACTAAACCTACCGGTCAAATTGACCGCTTGCAAATTTCTACCCAAATTTTGCCACATTTAAACGTTATCAAATCGCTCTGCAATCGTGTTAAATCGCACGTTTAGTGTTAAATCTTCGCCAAAAGAAGAAGATCGTCAGATACGACAGTAGTGGTCCGCAGTAAATGCTCTGTCTCCGAAAAAATATATTTTTCGCGCGTGTGGCAGAATTTTAGCGAAAAAGGTTGAAAATCCAGGCTCATCCAGGCAAAGCGGATGGCAGCCGTCATCCGAGCGATATCGTCGTTGTTGCAGCCAATTTGAGCGTTTAGCTGTTTTCTACCGCAACGAGTATTTAACCGCGAGATGTGCGACCGGTAAATCGACGGAAAGTTTCTTTGAGAAGGATGGAATTTTTGATGCTGCCGACAGAACGCGACCGTGGCAGGTATCTAGGCAAAGGAAACACGAAGTTCGGGTCAGTTAGCCGAGGTACATCCTTCTACTGTATTAGGCCAGGCGATTAGCAAGTTCTTAAACAAGTCCCGTTGAAACAATACTCTAAAGCGGCGATAATTGCGGCAAATGTTTTTGCTTGATGCTGGTTCAGTTAGAATCGGGCGTGGTGCTCGACTTTGTCGAACCTTCCAACGAGTTCGCATTCGTTCAAACGAGCCAAGGATGTCTTTCGTTTCGTCGTCGGAGAACCATCCTGGACGTGTTGCAAGAGATTTTTTAACGTCGGTCGAAATTGGCTTTCCGACCTCTTTTTCTCCATTTAACACTAAACCTACCGACGCTTTTTGTATATAAATTTTTCTTAGAAAAAAAAAAGCAAAGTAGAAATAGATACCGAAGGATATATTGCAAAAGTCACAGATTAGGAAGCAATTTGATAACGTTTAAATATGATAAAATTTGCGTAGAAATTTGCAAGCGGTCAATTTGACCGCTGTGGTAGGTTTAGCGTTGATAAGAAAGATTACGCGTAGATGAAGAATCGCAAGATGCAGCGAGCGACGTTTCGGAAGAATCTACGTATTCGAAAATCCTGAAATTCCGAGAACAGTAAATATAGAAACGCAAATTATAATTATAATTATAGTTATTAGAATAATTCATCGATATATCGAAAGATTCACTTCGCAATTCACCTGCAGCATTCAACCAATATTATCCTTGATCGATGTTCACGAAACGATAACTTGGATAAGAATAACTCTTGGTCAATGAAGTTCGACGAACGAATTGTACAAATCAATTAATTTACATCGATTATTAATATCCTTGAGAATTTCTATATTTAAAAAATGGTAGAATTTCCTGACATTGCCGATAACCTGCAGCTTGTCCATTCGTCGATGGATATCGTCAAATTCGCGATTCGTCATTGTGCAAGAGGCGAAAGAAACTCGAAACAAGATCGATGAATATTCACTTTGCACGAAGCGCGTCGCGATTTTACATTTTTTCCTCTGCAACGCGAGAAAGAGAATTGCCTACATGACAGAGTATTCTCGCTCTAAATATAAAACGCAACGTAAGTACACGCGAAGTCTGTAAAATGTGTGATACGACGAAAGGGAACTTTGTATTCTCTGTACGCGATGAAAAATAAGGGAATCATACGTGGAAAGAAAGCAGGGCTAAGAGTTGGTCGAAATGGCGTAATTGGTCAATCGGAATGCGAGACCATCGGAATTCTCGTATCGTTTCCAGTAATTCTTTCGATTCCACCGATACTGACAAATTCCGGCTTGTTATCCCGCCAAAAACCTGCGTCACCGCTCGTGGCGCGATCGTAAGAAACAGTCATATCCGAATACGCTTGTTCCTTGGGAATTTAGGAACCAAGTGCGCGGCAAACGTCCATACCATATTTATTCCATGTTATTCGAGCAACCGAGAAATTTTATTTTCCAGCCTGTTTATATTAATCGTTCGTACAGTTAATGTTACAACGACGTTCGCTATACATATATAATTAGACGACAATCGTCGATATTCGCTGTATAACATTTATGGAGATACGCTAACTATTTAACAACGAATACGTTCGAATGTATTAAATCTTACTTGTTACTCTCATTTATTCGTTAACTATATGGGAAATATATTTATATTTTTCGGTATTCGAGCAACGCTATCGTTTTACGAACTCTCGATGGATTCGGTCGGATGGATCGCTGGGAGGAAATTCCTTGCCGAGTGTGAAATTTTCTTCGTAGATTTTTATTGCGTTTCCAGGTCATTTTTTAGAACCGAGATGGTACGATGATCTGCCGAACTCTTAATTTTATACGTACCCAGAAATCACAAACTGCCAAATTATCTATAACGTTATACGTATGCTAACGAACAGAGTTCTGCATAACCTTTAAATAAATAGTCTGTTAGAAGCGTTTTTCAATATTTACAAGACTTGACTATAAAATAATATTTACACGTACACGCACAAAATCACTGCTCGTACCGTAGAGTGGCTGTAAACCAATGTATTACGGTCTAAGTCCTACGAAAGGTCTACGTTATGCTATTGTCATTTACTGTCATTTCATAAATAAAAAATATGTATCATCATTCGTTCAAGATCGATTCTTGACCCGATTCATTCTCTATTAACCACCTATGTGACAGAGAGCACGAGTACTTGCAGACTTTCGTTCATCGGACGAAAGGTAAATACGTAAATAAATCACTATTATACGAAACTCTTTCTTTTTTCTTTTGGTGTATACTCACTTTTGACTCTCACTCTACTTGCACCTAATCGATTAATACGTAGATGTATAACGACATGTAAGAACGATGTACGATGACAAATAGCCACTGTATATCCTTAGCAAACCGATCAAATACTTAACTATATACCTATCGACTATATTCTAACAACATCAACTTAATCGATCTCTCAACACTCTAAACCGATCCCCGATCCGCAAGCGATCGATAAAAATACTCTAAGAAATCTTTCCATACTTGTCGACGAAGCTCTCGACGCTCTGCAGCGTTTCTCCCGCAAAATCCCACCAACTAAAATCACTGTACGATCTCGTATGCGACACAGCATCCGCTAGATGCGCAGGGAACGTGATCTTGTGCCTGGCGATGCTCTTCAACACCAGAGCCGCGATGTAGATGATGAAATAAATGCTGAAGTACAGTGGAACGTACCAAAGCTTCTTGCCTACGTAGTAATACGAATACGGCCTCTTGTTCAGTCTTTGATCGTTCATTTCTGGTGCCATCGTCTGATGTTCGTGGTATTCGGGAATGTGATCGTAGATCACCTCGTGATGGAAGTCGTGATGCTGGCCATAAGAGTCGTCGTCGTCGTCGTTGTTGTCGTCGTCGAAGGGCGGATGATCCAAATGGCCGGAATACTTGATCGGTTTCGGTGCTGCGTCATTGTTGTAAGACGTGTCGGGCGGATTGTCGGAGTAGTCGGAGGAGTCATGGTCGTGGGACGCGAAGTAGGAATCCGGTTTGTAGGAATCTGGTGGCTGAAAACGATGATTTACGTGAGCTTCGGCGACGCGACGCGGTGCGACTGCTTCGCTGGAATTGAAGTTGGGATATCGGGAAGCTGTAGGGTCCAAGTTTATGCACGATGGAATTTAGGAAACGGTGTTCTTTCTCCGGCTGAATTTTTCATCCTTGCTATCGGCATACCTGACGACTTATTAATCGTTAATCAACGAAATGAAAACTTCGTCGGAATTTTGTAGTCGCGCGAGATTCCGCCACGACGTATTTATATATTATACATAGGAAAGTTGTTAGTTAAAACTGTTTGGAAAAAATTGCAGCGACATATGCGATTATAATAATTACTCTGATTCTCCTCGAGGCAATTTTCCAACAAAGACGAGTTCCATACGGACGACTACTCCGTTAAAAACGATCGTTGATTATCGATTAATTTATCGTTTTCTGAACTATCGATCGATTCAATGATTTATCCATTTATCCATCCGTTAGTAATCCACGCTAGTGATATAGCTTTGTAGAAGGAAATAGTCGATACGTACGTACTTTCAGAAGTGAGCTTTTCTTCGTTACTAAAAGCAAAGTAGGATGATGTTTTGATATTCAAAGTACCTTGTCGCTTATCTCGGAATCTGCGTAATCGTCCATGGACATTGGCTTGGAGATCGGTTTGTCACTGAGGTAATCCGGCGGCTTTGAAATCGGCTTACTGCTCGAGTAATCCAGCGGCTTATAGTCGTAGCCCTCTGAAAACGTTGGATTAGAAAATTCAAACATACCCGAAGACGATGGACCGGTCGGTGGACCGTTCGGACGACTCGGAGGTTTCGAACTGTCCTCCGCGTCTTTCGATGGTTCCTTTTTGGATTTGTAGTTAAGTAGCGGTGCTGGATGGTATCTATCTTGAATCTGTTTCTTCGCGTTCAATTGCGCTATTAATTCGTGGTCCAACGTCGAGTATCTGTAAATCAGAAAGCGTAAAAAGGGTGTTTTAAGGAAAAATATGGAACGATGTGGAAAAAGCGCGAAGAAAAAGCGTCAAGAAGTTACGAAACGTGCTCGAGAAACAATTTATATTTGACTTCAAACGCTTCAATTCGCCAGGTATTCATTTCAAAAATTCAGTTTTTCGCGTCTTTTCGGTCAAATTATTTCGCGAATTTGATTTTCGTCTCAAGCCTTCACTTTATTATTCAAAAATGTCTCCGATTCAAATGTGAATTACGAATTTTTTAATCATACATACAACGTTTAATCTTCGTCCACTGTTCCTAAATTCGTTTTTTTTTTAAATTTAAACATGAATCCGTGAATTTTGTTCAAGTATAAATTTTGTACTAAACTTGAACTTTATTAGTATCGGAGCGTTTAAATAAATTCAAATTTTCAAATGTTTCTGCTTCCCAAATTTGTACAATCTTCAAATTCTCTCTCATACCTTCTACCAGGGGAATAGTTAATCGCTTCGCCGTTCCTCAGATTCTGCATTTTCGGTGAAATATAAACCGGTGACATAGTGATCGCGATGTTCTTGATACTCCTACCTTCCGCTTCCGTTCCATTTCTTCGTTGCATAAAAACAAGCAAAAAAAAAAAAAAATACAATATTAGTCTGATACCGTGATATGACACATCTATTTATATAAACTGAAAAAAAAGAGAAGAAAAACATATAAAAAGCTCAAAAGTTTACTTTACCACCGACATTTATACGTTTATAGGAAATTCTAACATACAAAAGCGATAATACGCAAAATGCTCGTGACATACAGAAATGTATAAAATACGCGAAGCAAAGTGCTTGTTAGACGAAACTTTAGAGAGCGAAACAAATTTCTACGATCAGACGAGTGCTCGAGAGAAACACGAACTTGCGCAGAAATTCACCGGTCTACCGATCGATGTGATCTAACCTGACGATCCACGGATCGTTGCTTGCTTGCGGTTCTTCTTGACCATTCTTCGACACTTTCGCATATGACGTCACTTGAGGCAAGACTGAGACGATCGACAGACTCGCTAAAAACAGCGAGATAAATGCGCGTATCATCTTCCACGATATTCAAAGATGAATGATCGAGCAACTCGGCTCGCCAGTCTTCTATATAGACTCGTAACTGTACCTCGCCGACCACTTGTTGCTAATTTATTGTCCAACTTCATTTTCACCTGCCGTCGCTACTTAACATCACTTATAATTTCCTCCCCTCTCTGCCCAAAGACATTCATGCTAATCTGAAAGCAGAAATTAAACTTCATTATCAGACGTACTTTTCCTACTTTTTTTCTTCTTTCTCTTTTTTTGTTTTGCGTATGAATCGCGCGCGTTCCTCGTTCGATTTTGACCGGCGGAATGGGATTCGGTTCGCGGGGACAAAATATTTTCTAGGCGTACCGTTGGTGTTAATTGAACGGAACGAGGCTCGACAAAACGCTTCTAATCCGTTTGGCAAATTATAACACACCGTTACGAGATGATGGAGATCGATGAATCGCGACCAGGAAGGAAACAAACTATCGTCGGTCCGTCCTTGGCCGGAAAACGATTGTTCGGACGTGGAAGTTCACTGATTGAGCGAAGTTACGAGAGGTTGAGAATTGCGGACGTTTACGAATTTATAGGATATTTAATTGGATATTTTATTCTTCTTTTTAATCTTGATGCTGCTCCATTTACCTGTAACATAGTCTCGTTGTTGGATGCACGTTGCGCAACAATATTATAAAAGAGTTCGAAGCAATGAAAGATAATCTTGGTTATTTGTATCTTCGTTTATTTCTCTATTCGAACTACGATAGAGCAGAGTAATGGTTTCTTAATTATCCTGCCCATAAACGATGTAACTCGGTTATCGTACACTATGGAGACTCGTAATTACGCGCTATTTCCTGTATAATTATATCACATGGTTCCCCGTTGGAGAACTGTCGTTATCTTCTTATCATTTAAAAATAATTTTATAACACGCTTGCATCTGTTTTGACGATATACAACCGGCTTGTATGTAGTAATACTTCATTCCCTTGGTCTTTAAAGTCTGTTATTCCAAGATAATTTATTACTGTACGGTGTGAGTCGTCTAAGAGTTTGAGCTGAAACAATTCCGATGCTACTAATTACATCGAAAAATTCTTCGGATGAAAGACGAATAGTTTGGAAGGGAGCACATCACCTTCTTAGGATCGTGTGTATAATTAATAGTGTCGAAAATATTTCAGTTGAAATTCTTAGGTGACTCGTCCTGTATAGGTATAGATAATCGATTTCTGTGAATGATTTCTACGCAAACTTGTATACAATTTACGATTACCTTGATACGCGATTATAAAAAAGATTTCTATAATTCATATTGTTAGAGATATCTGAGTATGTGCCGTGTTCTGTTAGAAAACACGCAATTGCAATATTTCATTAGTAGATTTTAACTAACCGATTAGTATAATAAATGTTATAAATAAATGTTATTCCTATACAATGTTTGGAATATTAATATCCCATATTATTGTCGTAATTAATATTATACTTGTCAGTATGAGTATTTTTATGCCACTAACACATTTATTTTTTTTTTTTTCATAACGCTTCTAATAATAACATTTACAACTATATTTCTACCATATTATTTTAATTAATATTTCTTGAAATATATATATATATATATATTACATCAGAATTGCCAATGTTCTTCGATGAGGTTATTAATATTCACGTTTCTTTTTAGTATCGATAATAATAAATATACATTTCTTGAAAGTAGAATATTGCCAATATTTGTCTACTAGTGTTCACTCTTTTGTAATAAATTAATATCTTACAAAGCAATATCCTCTGTAACATCTTATAATTATATAGCGTGTAATTAAATGTTCCATTAACAAAGATTTGAACTTTAAGAGAACTCTTTTGAATATTTAAGATAAGAGCAAATTAATTTTTACGTCAAATGTCAATAGTTCAGTTACGTAGATACAGTGTTAAATCATAATTTTAAATTAGAAATCTAAAATACACTTCTTAATGGTACGGCGTTTGCTGTTTAACATCTCTAACAATAGTAATCATATAAATTTTTCCTATTTCCTGCGATAATGTCAAATAGATTCATCTAATTGTAATAATTTAACAACTTTGTATCACTATTGCAAAAATTATTATAAATCGCTTTTAAACGTAATATCAATATCAATTTGACGTTAGCCAAGGAAGAAATACGTATAAAATAAAGATTTTACATTATCTTAAGCTTAGTACAAGTAGAATGTTACATTTCACATCTCTGTACGCGTTCTCGAATGCTTAAAAATGTATAATAAAATTAATTCGATATTTGACATTGTGTGAAGTACATGCACGATGCTATTTGTTACCAAGTAATCCGGAAGAAATTTTTCGGGCGAGATTCAACTATGGATAAACAACTTTTAACACCTCGGATTAGTGTACCCTTTGTAATTATTGTTCGAACGTTAATAAACTCAATCGCTACTGTAAATTCGCATATACGATCGTTAACAATATATTTATTCGTAGCATATTTTTACCGAATGTATTGGCATCTTCTTACGAAATTTTCCAAAATAATATCATTTTCTTCTCCATTTGGCATTTAAAAATTCCACCATTCAAGTGTTTATATTTAGTTCAAAGAAACGGCCATTTACTCCAAAGGATATTCGATGGTGTTGTGAAGATTGCAAAGTGTACCTAATAATATTATCCTCTATGAATAATTATCCTTTTAATTATTAGAAAAATGCAATCGCTGGATGATCATGTTATTCCGAAGATGTCGCCTAACTTTCAACGACTTCGTATTATATAAAATATGTAAATTATATTTCTTTTCTTTGAGGCGGAATCGACAACGATCACTGGAATTTCTCGTATTCTGTGCAGATATTAACTAGGTTCGAATAATTCCCAACAACACCTATCCATCTTCGACTCATCCATCTTCGCTAACGAGCAACGTGTAAAAAAACTTCGACGGTGTGAAATTTCCGTACACGCGCAAGATTACGTTCGCATTTCCATCTTTTACAACGCCTCGTTTATATATTATACCTGTCCGATGGTACAAAGGTGGTTTCGCGACAAAGAACGAGGAAAGGAAAGAGTATCGAGATCTCTGGAGGAACTTGGTCACTTCTTGTCTTCCGGTTGTCTCTCTACGGTGACGTTACACCTAAACTGCTCGTTCTCCAAGCTTTGGTTCGTCGCGCCGTTCTGCTTCGAGTATTCCTTCGCTCGATCACGCTCGTCGTTTTGAATCTTCTTCAACCTCTTCGCACCCAACTTCCTCTTACTCGCTTCGGATGGCATTTTCTCGATTTTGTCAAGATTCTTCGCGTTATTGATCGCTTCCAGGCTGCTCGTCTTTCGATTCTCCGTTTCGTCCTTGATGAAAGCCTGATTGTCGATTCCGGCTAGATTGCTCGATTCCTTCTTATCGTCGTCGTCTTTCGCGCGTTTCTTCTCCTCCAGACCGATCTCGATGATGCCATTCTCAACACCGTTTTGATTGCCGAGGTTCTTCGGCTTTTTCTTCACGATGTCGTTACCTTCCACCTGTGGCTGTTTCTTCAGGTAAGCCACGTTGAAGATGTAGTACATTATACCGGTGATGAGAGTTATCATTGCGAAGATTCGATAGGTCGGTCGAGTGCCGAAGGCTTTCATTAGGTATCCACCGATCAAGCTTCCCGAACCTTTGCCTAGAAGCATTGAACGAATGATTATTGTTATTGGTAGACTGTGGACTTTTATCGTGTCAAAGGTAGAAAAATTCACAGAATTTATATATATATAGCATATAGATATTATAATTTGTCATAAATCTACAATAAAACTACTCGTTATGATTCTTAGTAGGCGAAGCAAATTTCCACGAAAGTTCCGCTCCTTTACTTTTGTTTAGAAAGATAGGAAATTGCATAGAAATCCGCCATACAGTTACTGTAATTATATGTAATCGTATAACGATATAATTAAAACGGTATGGTGAGCAATGCGTGGCATTTATGCATCTAATGTAAGAGACAGAAATAATTGCTACAACGAACGATAATAAGACACGGTAAGCACGTTTGAGAACAAATGCTAAAATATTATTTTCCGAGAGAATTATTTCGTAACGATTTGTAGTTGTCGAATCTACGAGCGTCGATCTATGTAACGAGCTGATATTAATTGACCGCTGATGACGCCAGGTTGGCGTCACGCGCAGAAATTAACGAGTTTGGAAAGAAATTCAGTCAAAAAAAGGTGATAAAATTATCGAAGAGAAAAGTGTTTCTCACCGACTCCGTAATAAACTCCGCCTAGTAATCCCTGTATCGAACTGTCAGTGGTGGTAGTGGATAATTTCGCTGCGTAAGTAACAGCGGCGGTGAAACTAAGTGACAAGGTGACAGACTCTAACGCTTCGAAAATAAGAGTATGCCAAGGATTGTATATCAAGGAGTATCCTGTAAAACAAAAAGCAGTTAAAAACCAATGAAACATAAATCAAGTTCTTTTCTACTTCTTTTCTGTACCTTTGTATAATATCTTCATATGAATCTAATTACCGGGTACAGAAAAAAAAAAAAAAAAAAAAAAAAAAATGGTAAAAAGTACGCGAAGTAGTAGTAAAGTATCTGTTTCGTCCACAAAAATTCACTGGCTTCGAATACCATCTAGATTTAATTTTTTAAAATTATGCGCGCGCGTGTGTTGCGTTACCTTATGTCGTTTTATCTCTAACGCGTTATTGCATCACTGTTTCCTGTCCACTCTATATTATCGCGTTATTTGTATCCATGTATCTATACCTTCCTTTACACGCTAGCCATAAAAATTTGGAATCTTTTCTAAGATCGCGTTCTCCTTGTCTCTTTCTTTTTCCATCTCGTCGAGCCAGCGTAATTTAGCGAAGAAGCAAAGAAGAAGCAACGCGTAATTTCGTAAAACTCGTCCATTAAACATCCTAACATCGACTTCCTTATTCTTTCATTTACATACACGTTGCTCTGACGTTATGCTAAGTGACGTTATCCTCGACTCGGCTACCTCAAATTCCAAAATATAAAACATGCCTAAATAAAGTTGCATTAATAGCCAGTCGTTGTTTTTTCATTTTACCAGAGCAAAGCAACTTCTATCGTACGTTTATCAGCTGCATCATGCAGATGAAGTAGACTCGTAAGAATTAAAAATGAACGCTTACCGCAAAGTCTTATGGCGTAAAAAACGAAGCCTATAAAAAGTACATTGGCATGGCCGATCTTTGATATGATTGGACCAGATAGTACCAGTAATGGTATACCGGCAATACCGCCTACGGTTATGGTGATGCCCATGAGTGATCTTGATCCTCCTAAATCTTGTATCAACCAAAAGAGGAACGATTCGATGTATCCCCAAGCGGTGCCTGTGGAAAAAAAGAATTTATCTCGACAAAGTCATCAGCTTACAACGTATTGCTCGCGTTAAGCTCATTAAAAGCAGAGATACTCTTTTTAAAGAAGTTTACGCTTCTTAGAACTTCTTGCCTTCATAAATATTTATCACGACGAAGGAAAAACTGAGAAAACGAGACTTTTTAATTAATCACGCGTAAGTATATCTCGGTTATTAGATACATTGCGATTTTAAACTGTAAAGAGTTATCTTGGACTTTTTTTCTTCTTTTTTTTTTCGCGGTACGAGAAAATGAACTTTCTCGCAGTTTCTCTAGAATTCAGAATGTCCCGGGGATGATTGAAAACGATGTTGCCAATGAAAATTTCTAGATCGCATTACGCGTTTTGTTCCATTCGCTTTTCAAGCTAATCCTCGGTTCGATATTTTCCAATAGAAATTGACACGTTTCGATACGTTCGCTCCTCAAATTAAGATCGATGTTAACAAGAATAAAACGAGCGGCACAGTGCGATCAGCATTTAACGTGACTAACGTTTCGAGTTTAAAAAATTTTTGATGGATGTTCCAAGTCACGCGAACACGATAGAAATCGTTGGATTCTCTGATAAAAATTTGTAAAAAATTATAAACTCGTCGTATTCACGGTTCTCTTACAAAGAGATCTTTCAAATGGTCCTGCACGAGAAAATATACATGTTAAACGAATTATGAATTTCGATCATTAAGGATAACGGAGATTCGAAATTGCAGTCGCTGCAAAGATCGTCCGATAATTTCACATCGGATAATTGTAATTCCTATTGCGCGAGTCAATGTCCTGAAAAAAATATATCGAAGAATTTTGCAAGAGGAACGACGAATTTTAAGACGAAACTTAACGTTTTAAAAGCAGCTTCGCGCGCGTTTAAAACGAACAGAAGAGGAAGTATAACGCAATCAGCGTTTAAAATCGAATTGCTTGAAAAAGTGCGCGCAATTTCGCGGCATCGATGAGGAATGCCAATGTCACTGCAATTTCATTAGTCGATCAGCGTGCCAAAGATTAGCGGAAACCAGCAATGACGAAGATTACGCAACTTATTCGAGCCTACATCTTTGCAAGTTCGCAGCGAGTTAAGAATTCGCACGATTCAATAATTCAACAGGCCACGATTTCTTCTCTCGCTTTGCATTAAATTGTTAACGCGAGAAATTATTACTACCACTACTGCTGTTACTCTTAATATCGATGTTAACGTTAATTCTTACCGAGAATGAAACAGGCGATAAAGAGAGCCGCAGCCTCGATGTTCCTCAACACCGTGAAAACGTCGCGAACCACATTCGTAGACGGTGACTTGAATTCCAAATTAATGGCGAGCATTAGCAGCCCTGAGATAAGCTTCAAGCCTGCGTACAAATAAAACGCTGGCCTGCAAAACGTACGTCATTTTTGAGAATTTTACACCTTACCTCTGTATTATATACGATCTTTGCAAATTCGTAGAAACGAGATTAACGAAACGTCTTTGAAAAGACGTATCTTTACCTGAAGTCCGTGTACTCTTTGCCGGTGCTCGCGTAATCGATAAGCAGACCGGACAGTGGCGACGAAATCATGCCGCCGATACTGCCATAAATTCTTTGAAGACCGTAATCGGCCTTCTGTTCGCGCAATATAGCGATCACCGCACCCTCGAACATAGCGAACGTAGTTCCACCGATGACACCTGCGAATAAATTTTGAGACGTCGTTCGACCGTTAAAAAAAAAAAAAAGAAAAAAAAAGGAAAAAAAAGGAAAGTATGAAGATTTGAGAAGAAACAATATTAAAGATGCAATATTCACCGATGAACACTCTAATGGCGAAATACATCCAGAAAGTTACTCCTATGTTGTATTCGATCACTGTCTTCGTGTTCGAGCACATCTGCTTACGAGGCGCAGTGACGATACATCTTTTGCTGCAGTCTTCCGCGTTTAGGATCTTGTAAGGCTCGGGGCTCAAGGAGTAATTAAAAAGTGGCAGAGTCACGGCTATCCTGTCTGTCTCCGGATCAGGATTGCCGCAAGTGATCTTTTGAAATTCGTTTCCTGTCCACGCGATTTCTTCCGATAAGTATCGTCGTCGCTTCATCCCGCGATCTTCGTTCGTGGCTTCCAACGTTTTCAACTTCGATTTGTACGAATGATAATTCGTCGTTTGACTGGCATTGTCCTGAACGTTATATAACATACAGCGATTATTAATGCACAAGGAACAACGAAACACAACGTAGGACAGGAAAAATGATCGAAAAATCCCATACTGTTTGATTGTTATTTAAATCGATTTCGCGGCAAAGCATCTCTCGATGGCAGTCGTATCATCTTCGAGCATTTTTCGTTTTCGTCGAACTAGGGACAAATGATCAAGAAAAGAGAATTCTGTGAAATTCAGAGAAACCTTAGTCGGATGCCGTATCATTATAGGAAGCTGTGCAATAGTCGAAGCTTCGGAAGTATTCTTTTTTAAACGAAACGATCGAATTACGATTGGCTGCATGATACAGATGACACGTAATATTCCACGTACTTTGTAATGCGTAAAATAATATTTCTACGATATCTAAATATTTTCGTATCTCTCGAACAATGATTATTAGATTTAAGAGTTTTTTTTTTTACGAATATTAATTATGCTAATTCGTTCTCCGTTCGAAACTTCTACGTGTGAAACATATCGCGTGTAAAAAGATAATTAAGAAATATATCTAGAAAAATTGTAAAACGCATTACATAAATATAGCAATAAAATATAAGACACAATAGCGTGCTTATCTCTTATTTTCGTAGTAAGCGCGCTGCTAAATAGACATTTTCTTCCATTATTTCACAATTATTCTACTTTCTCTATTTCTTAAACAAGTATCCTGTATTTTTGAAACGAGTCTGTCCATGTACTTCACCTCTCGTGATATAACCGGATTGAAAGTGCAAAGAGTTCGGTTCTCGTATATTCTGTTCGACATGGCAGGCTCTAGGGTCGATATTTCGAAATCCTCGATAAATCCCGACACGGTGCATGAAAACTCGTACAGTTGATTCGATGGGAAGAAGTACTCGTTCGCATACAATTGACGAACCGACGTCCTGAAGTACTCGTTGTTCTTTAGCTTCCGGTGCTCCCTTAGGTCTTCTTCTATTTCCTGTAAAAAAAATTGTATCGACTAAGAGAACGTAATGTATAACTTTTATCCAAATTTTCAATTCTTCCTTCGACTCTCTCTCTCTCTCTCTCTCTCTCTCTCTCTCTCCGATTCTTTGCTGAAGATCAATTAAAATTACTTTATTCCAATTACGAGATACCATGAACCACGTGGAATCGATCACTTAAAATTACTCAAATCAATTGGCACCGATACCTGTGGCATTTCATCCTGAGCGATCGAAAACCGGAACGAAGAATTCGCGCCTGTTTCCATGTTGTATCGTTTAATCGTGTACAGCCTTGACGACAAAATTGACTGCACTTCGGTGTCATTATGAACGTCTAGACGACACATGTAACTAGAAAAAGGTGGATTAAACGTTTTTAATTAAAAGCCACAATGACGCGTACGTTGATATTTAACGTTGCGCAAGACGATTTTAGTTTTGCTCGTGAAATAAAATCCAGGTTGATAGATATACAATGGCATTGTAATTGCGGATATTATTTAAAACGTATTTCAGGAAATACCTCGTACTATAAGAACCCTATTGAATCGAGCAAAATAGCCGATTCTCTCGCGACAATCGTATTGGTTATATTTTTTTAACGATATTACGATTAATATATCTTCGATCGAACATCTATAATTGCGCAAGGTTCAACGCAAGTTTAGACAAAACGATCGTCAAGTCAACCTACGATACTAACTTGATTTTTAAGAAAATTAAAAAGAAAAAGAAAAAGTAAACGGAGTTATCGGATATTCAATGAAGAGAACTGGTTCGAGTATAAAAACGCAGAATCGTTGCAACACGTATCCTTACCTACCCGCAACTCTCTATCCTGGCGGAGATCTTCGACTGCAAGCTCGTCTCGCAGGGATGATTTTCGCTCATGGTGTAAAGCAGCCCATTATTCCCTGTACAGCCGAGGTCCATAACGACTCTGTCTGGAAATTCTACTGTTATCCTACCGATCGGCACGAGCAGCAATAAAAGGGCCGCGACTCCGCCGAACGATGAGAACAGAGATAATAAGATCTGAATGGGAACATAGTTTCAATGTCAGTGGTTTGCTTCCTCTTTTACTCCATACTATCGCCAACTAACGATAAATCGAGAGATGAAATTCGAGCGACGATCGTTACAAGAATTATGGTATTTGAAAGCGCTATAGAGAGTTAGGCGATACGAGCAATTTATTATTCGTAACGAGAATGGAAACGGTAAGCGATTGAAACGAACCGGCGTTTCTCTAAGCGAGAAATTGCAATTCTTCCGTCATACAATTATCGGCGTTGATATTCCACGTGCGTAAAGAACGTCAGTTTTTTCTCGAACCTCGAGTCGACAAACTTATGCGATAAGAAGACAAAAAACGTGTCGATTCGCGTGCTTTTGAACGATTGACCCAAGCTTTCGTCGTTTATTGCGCGCGGTAACCTATTATTTACAGTTTGTTGGTATTCGAGTGGTGCATGTGCAAGCATCGTGATCGTTTAATGGAGTTTTACTTTGAAATTTCCCACGCGATCGGCGAACATTCCAGCCAAGGGTGGCATCACCATTGCGATCACTGGCGTTATGGCGCTCATTATGGCAGTTTCTTCCACGTTTATGCCAAGCTCCCTCATGTGTATCGTCAAATACGGATAAAGTACATAAAGCGCTGCAAACGATTATTAAAGATAGTATTATTACGTTGCGCGAAACGTGATACTTTCGAGAGAGATGGAAGATCGAAGGAAAAGTTAGCTAAAATACAGCAAAATGTTCATTTCAGTTACTTATTAATAATTTAATTATCGCACGAACACTGTGTTAAATAAACTACGATAATCGTTTCAACTATTTCGCAGTATAGATAAACATAAATAAATTATTATACGATTACTATTATTACCTTATATGGAAATAGAATGTAAATGGACGTAGATAAATTATCGCGGATCAAGAACGAAAGGAATCAAGCAGGAGATGCAAATATACCGGAATCTATTCTAAAAACGGAATTTTAGACCTTACCAAGTGCGAAAGTTAAATCAGCACTGCGGTTTTCTCGTCGAATTATTCACGAGGAAGGTGCAAAATGTGGTCAAAGTAAATTGGCAACAAGAAATACCATTCAACATATATATTAATGTCGAGAGAATGATTTAGTGGGTATTTCAATGTATATACAACGTACTAACTTATGCTTTAACGAATATATCTATCTGACTCGGTGAATATATGTCGTGAATCTATCCTTTAACGAATACAACTTTCGATGTTGTCTTAAGAAATAACGTTCAACGGATATTTACCAGATATTTTTAAACTTCCACGTAAGACCAAATTTTTTGCAATTTACCGCCAACAATATTGGTTTATCTGATTTGTCTGGTCAAAGAGAAGCAACTTCTGTTTTACGATCGATAAAAAACAATTGCGGGAAAAATAACGTATTAAATTTTCAGCAAAATGTTTTTTTTCGAATAATCGTTGCAACGAATCGGATTGTAACGAATCGATAGACTCGAGCCAAAGATTCGCGTAATTTTCGAATAAAACGAGAAGAAAACTATTGCGATAAAATTCTATAATTAAAATCTAAGAGCAGTAGTGGAGATATTAACGCTTGCTGTTCAACTAACTCGAATCAACGATCGATCGACTGTGAGAAATACTTACTCGATGCTTGAACGAAGAATATCATTTTAAGAGGTAGCAACTCCTTGTGCCGGAAATCTTTGATGATCCTCCGGAAGAAACTCTTGATCAGCATCATTTTGTCGTTTTCGAAACAAACGATCAATCGCGTGCAAGAGTTTCGTAAGTAATGACAGCGTATGCTTCCAGTCGAATTTTAAGAATGGCATCAAGCGCCACGCATATTTTTAACAACAACAGCGTCACCGTTGCATGCTTTTTATTCCCACTGAAAAAAAGTGATCGCGCTTCGTAAGTCAACATTTCGACGTATTATTGCGATCTACGTAATGTAACGATAAATATAATAACACGGTGTTTATTTATCATAGTATCTTTCCGACTCCAAATATGAATTCGACTTAATAAAATGCCAAAAATTAAAAAAAAAAAAAAAAAAAAGAATAGAGCGAATATGATCGATTCGACTAAAATTTCACTGGCCCAGCTTTTTCGAGAAAATATGTAATATAAAATAATTCCAAAATAATTTTACACGCCATTGTAGGTAGGCGTATACTGCTTGCGAGTGTCGTGGCATTATAAAATGTTAACGAGGTCGGAGCGATAATAATCGGAAGAAAGTTGGATCGAATGTTAATCGAGGTTTGCAATGGTCATAGGAATTTCGTCGCAGAAGGCATGCCAAACTCAACCAAATCGATTATGACACATTTATTCCATGAAAATACCGTTGCTCGCAGACGACCAACTTTGCACCTCGGCTCGAGTCGATGCAACATCGCGTCAGCTGATTTTTTCTGTGTACGATCATCGAGTACTGTACTACATCCGGTAACACGAGCCATTAGCCGGCTGCAAATATTTATTTGGCATAAACTTTCAGACCTACTTCGTTACTTCGAGTTATTGGAGAATGATGTTAGACGACGTTTGTCATTCGTCACAGCGTTAGGACGAACGCTGTTGTCTGTTCCTTTTGGCGCTATAAAGTCATATTTGAGTTTCGGAAAATTGTTCATTACGCGCGCTATGAAATTATTTACAGAGACGCGGAAAAATTCCCACTCGTATTCCACACGCGATATACACAAAAATTCGATTAATTAATACAGTGCTATAATTAATAGATTTTACTATTACGAGTAGCGATGTTAATCGTTGCAAAATTTCCACCGTTTATATTAGGTTGTCCGAAAACTTTCTTTCGTTTTATAAGGAAATAATTTTATAATGACGTATGATCATAACGATAGAAGTGGAACAAAATGGATCGTACGAAATTCAATAAAATAATATAAAAGAAGAAAAGGTTGTGCATCCATTATTTCCTTATAAAACGAAAGAAACTTTTCGGACAACCTAATACCACGTACTGTCCGCGTTTCAATTTCCTACCGAATCTTCTTCTTCTTCTTCACCAACCAGACTAACATAAAAATCGTAAAATCGTGAGAAATGGACTTGTCGTGTGTTACGTTAACGCGACTATTTTCTTCAGATTTCGATTATGCGGTACTATTTTCGGAATGGAGAACGAGAGGCTCTCTAAAGGCTTGGTTATTGACAGTGGACAAGAAACGGTAGCCGTGGCAGTGGATGATGTGTCAATACGAATGTCATGACTTTTACATAACGGTTTAACAATTCACGCCACACACCATGAATGTTACGCTGTTGTACGTCAGTTTCCGCTTTGAAAGATCAATGACGACCAAATATAGGTGTACCCGTGATGTTTAATACGATATCGATTTGCGACGCGATTGAAGAAGAAATAAAGGATAAGCGGAAGAATAATTAGAAAATGTCTCGTACCGGCACTTTCTGCTACTTTTAATGAGAAACTTCGTCTTAAATCAATGTTACGAATAAACTGTCGCGGCCGAATGAATAATTCAAATTGATGCGTGCGTCGGAAACGGCGGTGTAGCGAGATGGTAATTATGCATCGCCAGATTACGTAATTCTGCATATACGCGATAGAGGAGGCAGCTGATTATCCACGCGTTCGATATTTTTCTGCTGTTCCGCTCGTGATTTATGGAAATTCGCGATTGTCGTACATTAACCTGCTCCAAGCTCCAGTTGACTCAATTTCCTTGCGATATGTATCGTGTCATTGATATTTTCCATAGGAATAATTTCTAATCAACAAAACGCTATTATTATTTTATTGCCATCTTTATCGTGTAATTCTAATTAAACCACCTTTTCTATGCTTTTCAATTACGAAATACTATCATTGACTGCACGTGTTTCCAACACACGTTTTTCCAGTTTAGAAGACCATTCGTTTGATTCTCAAACTAAAACTAGTTTAGTTCCGCGATGAACACGTTTCTTAAATGTTTCCAACGTCGCCACGACCTTCGCAGCGGAATGTACTGGTTTTAACAGATACAACGAAATATAATTTTTAAATCGTGTCTACGTTCGAAAGAGATTGGATACCGTAACGAAGCATTTTAGAAATTTCACAGCATCGTACGATTAAATGCCACTCCGTAAGCGCGCGCCGTTCGTTCCAATTTCGAGTTTGCTTTATCGAATTGCTGACTGTTTTCAAAGCTGTCGATAACGGTGTCGCTTGTACGAAGTTCAAGAAGCAATTCGTAAACCGAGTCTCGGATATCGCTGTTTGTTTCGCAAACAGGCACGGCAGATGTGTTTGAATTTTCCGACACGTATTCTGCTCGATTAGCTGCGCAAATCAAACGACGTTCCAATAACCGAAGATTGGCGTTTCGAGGCGTTCAAAATATGAGATTGATCGCATCGATAATAAAATGATTTTTTATATAACTGTACCTCTTCCGTGAGAGTAAAGAAGGAAAGCGTGAAAAAAAGAAATTACAGAAGGAAGCAAAAAAGATCGCCGTCTCCTCGTTTGTCACGGCAAATACGATTTGCAAAATAGATGCGTCACGCTAGTCTCATCGTGTATGTTAATTGATGGTTATTTCTAATTTATGCGAGATAGATAAATCGAAATTAGTAATGCAAGGTACGATAGATAATAAGTGATTGCCATTCTTTTAATTCTCGTAATTCTTCGTCATTTATTGCCTTTCAAAGACTGCTAAACAAGCAGATGGTAAAATATAACCTACTGACGATGTAGCACGAAGAACAATACGAAATTTAAAACCTGTACATTTCTTCTCTTTTGTTGTAATTCTTCTACTCTGTACAAACTGTAATTAAAATTGCAAAAATTTTACAGCGTATTTTACACTGCAATGTATGTACTTGTAGCGAGTAAAGGGAAACATTTCCAATTAATTAATAATTTACGATATGCAACAATCGTCTCTTTTTTTTACCGTCGACACCTATGGAGCGTGTCGATAATAATTTCTACTTCGTAAAAACTGTCGAACCATCCACTAACATTATCATCCGCGTAATGAATTATGCATTATCGTACAAAAATACACAGTTGTATTTTGTAGTCGATTGTTTATCATCTGCGCAATGAATTATGCATTGCCGTACAAAAATACACAGCTGCATTTTGTAGCCGATTGTTTAAAAACAAACGCGACATTTGCATCGACGATCGCAGTCTACTCTTATCATCGACCGACTCTAATCGAGATTGAAAAGCAAACGAAAAAAGCCAAAACAGTCTTAAACAAAGGACTACAACAGTCGAACGAGACGTTAACGAGACTAAACATCTTCTGGCCGGTTACGAAACGACAGAAACCGCCGAGCAAATTCCACGCGTTTTCACAAGGAAACCGTCCATGACTCCACTTCAGGGATGAATTACAGCGACCAATACTCACGCAATAACGCACCTCGACTACAATCACGACCAACGCGTAAAAATTCTCTTCGAAACATCGTCGATCGAGATGCGTGTCGAGATACACGACTTCTCTTATAAATTCTTGAATCTTTTCCTTTCATACCGTGCCACGGAACGGTGACATAACGAATTGAAGGTCGTAACGATAGTTACGTGCATCACGATGCCCATTTTCCGGAGACTCGAAGAATGGTAATTTCAGCGCGATGAAAAAAAAAAAAAAAAAAACAGAGTTCAAAGGAGCTCGTTTCTTCGGATCTTTTCACATCTTACGCATCTTTTTCCGTGTTTCACGAAAATTTGTTCGTAATGTCTCTTTCTTCCTCTTTTTTCTTTCCTTTTTTCATTGGGCGTAAGAAATAATCGTGTCCTTGTCATCTTGCCAATCTATAGGATTATTCTGTAATTTAGTATAAATTGCGCTTTGTTTCCGCGAGTAGAAAAAGATAATCTTGCGAATAACGTAAGAGAATTATGTCAGAGAAACTGTTCTCGCCGCTATTCGTTATTCTAAATGGTATCGTGACATAATCGATACAACAGAGGAGGAAATATTTTCGTACTTCTAACGCTAATAAGATGTTTCGTAGACTCTGGTCACGGGAAATATCTTTGTTACTCCAAATAACGAGAGAAGGTATTCGCTGCATTGTTGATAGAATTATTAAGTCCACAGTTTATGGATAGAAGATGGAACAGCGAATTTTCAGTATCAAAGTGTCTATTACTAAGGTAGTACGAGTTTGTGAAATTCAGCTTTGATGCTTATCAAAAATGGAAATTATACGCGCGTTCAGAATAGAAGAAGAAGATATATCGAACGAATCGATAAATATTCAGTAGCAGCTCGGTGGAACGTTGATTTCATACTTTGTTTATTTCGTCAACTACGAGACAGTCTCTCAGAATTCGTTTCATTACATAACTCTCATCTACCAATGTTCCATTTATTTGAACGTCCATCTTAATTTTTCGGAAAATAAACGCCACATGAAACATTGCAAAGAAGGAAGAAAAATAAAGTATCAAAAAGATAGTTTATCCGTCATGAAGTAATTCTCTTGATTGTCAGAAAATATTCGTGAAAAGTAAAATATCTTTCTTGTCTTAATAAAATTAATAATAATAGCTCTAGATCGATATACGGTCTACTCGAAGCAATGCAAATTCACAAGCTACTCGATTACCAGCATCAAACTGTCTCTTTGATAGTTATGAATATTTATTGACATTTCAATTCGCATTCTTTTTACAAATAATTTCTTACGTTTCTCGTATTCTTTTCCCACTGTTATATTCATGAGCAGTTTCCCTGGCGATAATGAATCAACCGTATGTTACCATTACAGTGAAGAGGTATTCTATGTATCGTATTCAATGCTCATGATGTAACGATGTTTAGCGTTATTAAATACTGCGATATCTCATCCGATACTCATTACTCGTCGATTCGGAAATTTTTTCCAATGCGAGATGTTTCGATATTACCTATCATACTTACTACGACTACATATATATTCAATCGGCGACGAGTAACCAGAATATTAAATATCAACAATTTCGACCACATCTATTTATCATAAGCCGTTTCTTTACTCGACAAGAAACTTCCCCGGCATCTAAAAAATTCGCTCGACAGAAACTAACTTTTACTCGCTTACTTCGAAACAGTGTAGAAACAAGTTCTTCCCGTTATAAAAAAATCACGTAACTTTCGACTTCTTCGAGACTTTCGTCTACCCTTCATCGTTGTTTCGTCGTTTTCCAACGTCCAAAGAAACAGAGAAGAGACAGGAAAATATACGTTAAAGTCGCTCGGTCGAGGAACATAACTTTTCCCGTGTACTTTATTTCCCCTGCTCTTTTCCATCGCAAGACTTGGTGTGTTGGTAGACGAAGGCGACCTGGCATTACGAGATACGGCACGGTAATTACCGCGAATTGTCAGCGTTATCGGAGCTGAATGTTGGCCCATTACAAATGTAATTGCGTAAGTCGTACGACGTCGGAGTTTGTCGGACGAGCCGAGTGCTAAGTATCCTCTTCCTGGAAGATTCTGTTTCTCTCTTTTTGTTCCTTCCTTTTCCTTCCGTTTTCTCTTCTTCGTTTGGGGGGCATTTTTCAACGACAGCTAGGGAACAGCAGGGAAAAACGCGAAAAATTCGTACGAGAGATGGAAAATACAGGAAACGGAGGGTTTTCTTGTTCGGTAAACGAGGATTGCATTAATCGCCTTAGATACATACGTGTCTGATTAGAATATCACGTAAGATTACCATTACCAGGCATTATTCAAGTCGTTCGTCTTCTCTTGAACTTTTTTGTTAGTCTTGTTATGCGATCGCGTTGCTCGAGTTCACGCTACGTCGCGTTTTCCATTAAATTCCGATACCGTGTCTCTTTTATTCCTCTATTAACACTAGAAGCACTTGGCAAACAGTCTAAGCGATAAACATTAGAACGTGAACGAGCCATCGGCGATTTTTAACCATACGAATATTTCAATTAAAAACACGCTGGTATATATATGCGATGTATAACTTGATGCAAGTTCTTTCATAACGATGATCACGGTTAGGGGGGAAAAAAATGTAATTGCTGCCTACGGTTGCTTGATAAGCGATTCAAACTTGACTTTGTTCTTCTTCTCTGTTCTTCCTTCCAGCGACTTTGAATCGTTAATCCGATTTTAATTGCTCCTTCGGCAACTCCTTGCGTGACAATCTATCAACTGATACTCATTATGACGTTCGAGCGATTTAGTTTTATTTCCACGTTACTTCCAGCAACTTCGACGATTCTCTCGTTGAGTCAACTCACGGCCAACGAACATGTACATTACTGTCGTATTTTAATATTTAACGCGACCGATACTCAGCTCGCGACTCGCACTTTGGGAATCTGCCTTGCGTTTCACAGTGTACGCGTATAATTAATCGCCAATAACGCTCGGTTGAAAGATCGATGGCTGGTTTCAACGACGATTTAAGTTGACAGGAACATCGACGCCGAAGCAAGGACGAGATTTTGTAATTGTTCGTGACCACGATTCTAATGTGACAGATGGAGGCTCGCGAAGACAAGCAGAGCCGAAGTAGTACGGAAGCATTGTGGCTCAACAACTCAGGACACGCTTTCTATTCAAGGCTTGGCACGCGTTACATATAGAAGCTCGCGAGCAGAGTATGCTTTTCTTATACTGATTTCAGTTTCTTCGCGCGGTCAACCAGCGAGAAAGACAATGTTTAGAGCGGAATTCGAACAAACGACTGCCAACAACACGCTTTATTTACCTACTTTGTCGTCGATTTTACTTCCAGCAACTTTTCGCGCAATAACCTATCAACTAGTAGAAATTATACTCGATTAATTTATATTTACTTTAGCTTTACTCGCGGACACTTCTTGCGCAATAATTTATCAACTAGTAACGTTAGTGGATTTACGCAGGTTATTCTTTTTCTTTTTTTTTTTCAATTTCACGATCGTACATCGAATAAGATTTGTTTTATCGCTAAACTTCGGTTTTATCGTTAAAATTCTAAGACTTAAATTAAAATGAATTAATAACTAAGAAAAGAATCAGATTCGGTTGTTAAATATCGAGTAGATTCAATCATCGCATTTCAGTTTCTTCGTTTCACGAATGAAACAGGTAGAGACTTCTGAGATATTTAGAAATTAAATTTTTTGTTAACGCCAGGTCAGAAAATCTTCGGCGACCATCGTATCGTATCATCGTCGTTACATTTATGGTAACCGACACGTTTGAGCGTTGAAAAGAAAACGAAAAAAATTTAAAAACCAGTCTGCAACATTGATTCGAAAGAGTTGCATCGGATCACAGAGACGTGTATACGCGTGTATCGTCGTGAATCTTCGCCATTATCTTATTTTATTCGATTATGTGCCGTGAACGAGCAAAAAGACATTAAAAATGGCGCAGCGCGATACAAATGGTTCCATAGTGTCTCTCTTCTTGTTTACTATTATTTTAATAGCGTCATTCGACAAACGAATTCAACAGCGAAACAATTTTTTAATAAATATTTCCCAACGAAAATCCACTAGGAACCAGCGACCTTTTAATATCCCAAAATTACCCAATTAAATACCCAAAATTAAAATTAATATCCCAATGGTGCGTAATAGTACGTAATCTGCCAAATTACATTATTTGTAACATTCCAAGGGCAGTATTTAAACCGAAGCTAAGATTGAGATTAAAGGCACTCGGATCCTCCGAATTTAAAGCGTCGAAAAGGAAGAAAAGGAGAAGGGAGGAGCGAGAGAGAAAATAAAACAAAAGACATGTAGGTCGACGTATCGCAAATTTGAAGCAATTTATCCGGCTCCTTAACAATGCCCATTACGACGTATTATCTTATTGTCACGTGAAAATGAAAATGGAATAATGGAGGCATGTGTAAAAAAAGATATCCACGCGTGTGTATCGTAACAAGAGGCTCGAGTATCGATTATTAGTTTCCAGCAATTGAAACAATTAAGAATCATTCCTGCCTCGGGCATTTTTCTACCTTTTTCATTGTTCGTAATTCTACCATCAACCTATTGAACGTCTCCTTTTCCATTCAAGAGCGAGCAATTCTTTCTCCTTTCTCGTTTACATATATTTAGGTTGTCGCCACCGTACAGATTTCATTCTCTCAGATTTACGATCTGTGAAACTTCGGATACGATCTTGGCAAGCTTTTTAACGCGGAACAGACGATAGGTTGTAAAATGATTCCTCGTTGCGCAATTCTAATCCAGTTACTGTTAGATCTGCTTCTCGTCTTGTTACATATTTGATCGCACAGCGTCGATGTAGCCGATGTTCCAGTACGATTCGCGGATTCGTTTTCTCAGATCGATCAAAACGAAGTACGATGCACGAACGAAGTATCGCAACTTGGTCTTCGGATCCGTAGAGATTTCAGTCAAAATCTTTTAATATTATGACGATGCTTGATATCCGATTACATAGGAATCCTTGTAAACTCTAATTTTCAACTATTGTCTTTTTGGCCTGTAACGTATGTACCTATAAATTCCATATATAAATATCGAATATTGGATACCCATGCAAAAATTTTCACTGATTTTCTTAATGTAAGAATGAAAATCTGTAAGGGAGAAAGTATGTTAAATCCTTGATTATTCAACGAGCAACTTAGAGCGTGTAAACGCACAAACACTGAAATACGAGGAATACAGAACAATGATTAATGCTTTTAAAGAGTTGTTATTGAAATGATATTACGGCCTGAGCAAACTATGATTCATAATGAAGAGGCTGCTCATTCAATGCAATGTTGTTTAGGTAACAAAGGTGAGTCGGTTATAACTGAATGGCTTTTCTAGGTACACGTGCGTGACTATTGAAAGGTCCCTAACGATTACAGGCGCGAAGCAAACGTTTTAACGAATTTATTACTATTAGGAAAAATAAACGTTAAACAAAAATAAAAATAAAAATCTCTTGTTTCTCTAATGTCATCTCGTTTTAATTTATTGCATAGTATGACATATCTTGATCTATTATCCTTTGTTGCACGCATCTCGCATCAAAGTCCATTGAAACAACGACAATTACGCTGGATTCATTACTCGAGCAGTTCTTAAGGCTACGAACCCATTTAGAAGTTAGTTCCCATTAAATCAACACCGATATTCGAGCGTCGTGCCTTTACCTTTCCAATTATCTTGCGAGTGAGATACCTTTCTATTTCCTAGCGATGTATTGCGCGATTCTACAGTTTTCTCCGCGATATTTACTTGAAGGATTTAGTCGCATTAGCATTCGAAAGACTTACTTCATCGAAATAACTTTTACGCAAACTACCTGCCAATATGAACTAACATAAAGTAACGAATAGATTATTCTTCGAGAATCATCAAAGATTCTATTCAAAGAAGAAAATATCCTCGCATTAATTATTCCACGAATAATTTTCGAAAAATAAATTTCAATAGCGCGAGTTTGCCAGATTTCAAAATTCCTACGAGAACCGTCGTTCAAACACTGCCGCTCAACGATTCGCCATCTCCTGACGAGAGTAATACCTCGTTATTTTATTTCATCGTTCCTTTCCCTCGCCGTCGTATCGGTTTGCTAATCTTCATGACATAGATTTCGAACAATAAGCAAAATCTATAGTTACGTAAACACGGTGACAAGCGTTACCAAATAGGCATGCAGATTTACGAGTTTCTCTCGTGGCAACCAAGTAACGCGCTTATGGTTGGATATTTTAACCGTAAAGCTTCTTTTTCACAGCTATGTCGTTTTTTTCAAGTCCATTCGCACTGCGATAAAACTCGTACTAATGAAAATCTACGATCTTACTTCGATGAATAGCCGGCGGTGTTTTACCTTCGTCCAACGACTCGAAAATAGCCATTTCACTTTATTCTCGTAGCTATTCGACCTGCGATAATCGATATCCTGTACCTCTTGCAATATTTTTTCTAGAGAAGATCGAGTAAAATTCTATTCGTTATCGTATCGATCGAAGTACGATAAGACTGTGCACGATACGATTATTTGTAACCGCGACGTAATTATCAGAATTCGTAATGAAAGCGAAAAGATCCGTTTTTCACCTTTATTCGGATCGCGAGTTCTTCTAAGACTACGGGAATGGAAAGATCTACGGAGATCGAGGGCAAAGAAACGCAGGTGCGAACGCAGCGAAGCGCAGCGCTGTTCCATCGCTTGAGAGGAGAAAAAATAATCGGTGGATCGGATCGAGCGTTCGATTTCGATTTCGATTTCGATTTCGATTTCGCTTTCACACTGTTACGAACGCGGCGACGACGGCGACGCGACGCCGTCGAATCGGGTCAAGTGTATTCAACAACTATTACAGCTCCTATGTTACTCCGTATGCACCTCCAGAGTCCGCAGCGCATTCAAAGGAACTCGTAAATTACGTTGTTAGTAGTCCGCGACACGCGTCACCGTGGATGACAGATCGTCCGATCTGCGTCATTGATCAATGCTCCGAATGATGCGCCACTCAAAACAATTAGAGGATCACGTTTCTGGATAATGCAGCCGGTTGAAACAAATATGGGCGGTGGACCGATTGCCATGGAAATTGTTTGCCCGACTGTCATCATTGGCACGCGTTATCATCGTACATATCGTGAAGTTTTTACGTTAAAAGAATCGTCTCGTATCCTTTGCCTCCCTTAGTTCAAAGTCTCCTGTCATCCGCTGTTTCGAAATCGCAGAAAATTGCAGTCTCGTCGTTTGCTTCGCGTCCTATCGCTGTCCACGTTTGCATTGTACGAAGATTCGTGTTAATTCTAATTTCAATCGGAAATTATGATCTCATTCGATCGTAAATGATCATCGTACATATCGTGAAGTTTTTACGTTAAAAGAATCGTCTCGTATCCTTTGCATCCCTTAGTTCAAAATCTCCTGTCATCCGCTGTTTCGAAATCGCAGAAAATTGCAGTTTCGTCGTTTGCTTCGCGTCCTATCGCTGTCCACGTTTGCATTGTACGAAGATTCGTGTTAATGCTAATTTCAATCGGAAATTATGATCTCATTCGATCGTAAATAATTATAATATTAAAAAGGTCCTTTTAGAAAGTAGTAAAAATAAAGAAGATCGCCATGGCTTGGTAATTCTGGCGTTCATAAAAAAGTAATCGTCATCGAATAAACGGAAATCAATCTAGCCGCGTGACAAGGCTAACCTGTCAACCTCAAGGATTAAAATATGATTCGAATTTATTTGTCATATCCTGCGGATCTTTATCCTCGCCGCTTCTATCTGATCAAGCCGTTTCCGCTACTACTGCCGCTGGTTTTTCTTTTCTTTTTTCTTTCCTTACAAACTAATTCTCTACTGTGAAGGATGCGAGACTGAAATTTGAATACACAAGGCTGATTAAAGGAACGAATCGACGCGAAAACGCAGCATAAATTTGGCAATTGTAGTTCCGGACCGCTTTTCCACGATTCAGTTGATATCTATTGTTAGTGAAAATTTCCAAGACACAACAGGCGACGGATCAGGTCGATCTACCAATATTAGTAGTCGATAAATTCTAGTACTAGAGAGTCTGGGTTGCAAAACGTAGTATATATAGATAATCGAACATTATCTTTCTCGAATAAAGCGACAGGTACGCGTTCTGCACGGCTATTTCCATTCGCCTAAACTTCTGTACGTCAGTCGAGTCACGCCAAACTAGCGCGTCTATTTTCTCTACTTTTTCAGTTTTTAATTAACATATAATATACGTTACAAGTGCTTTAGAACAGATTTCTTCCTCCTCGACATAGCTAATGCAATTTCAAACGATGCACGATGGGACATTATTTAACGAATGGTCCCTCGAATTTTTGCACCGTGGCATCGACGCATTTCGTGCGCAGCGATGCAACGTTCTTCATTGGTAATTGCACCATTATCAGAATATCGAATTACGTATCTGAATACAGCGGACTCTCTCTGAACAAATTCCTGTGGTCTAAAAGTTCTCGTTGTTTTTCCTTCGAAAGAGATTTCCTGACACTATAGTAGGTACGAGCGCAAATGTTCGAAGAGGGCAGATAAAACGAAAGTGTCTCGGAAGATAGGCGAGAAAATTGCGAGAAAATTATTCGAAAACGGGCGATAAAATATCCGGCGCAAGCTTTTCACGCGAGTACACGAAACCGGCGACCAAAATTTCTTGGAAACAACAAAGTGCCTTTTTGCCAAGCCAGCGTTTCCTTTCACAAACCGCCGCTGTTAAAAGTAATCGAAACGTTTAAGAGGTAGTTTCAGTTGCTGCAACTTTTCCTGCTCCGTTTTATTAAACTTCCGGAAACTCGAGCTCGTGGAGGCTACTCTCCGCCGCTAAAAATGGCGGAGGCGAATTGAAGATTTTAAAATTCACCGAATGTCGTGTCGGGGGCGATCTCGCTGAAAAGCACCGCTTTATTAAAAATTCTTGCCTATTAGCTTCGCTACGACTGCCAAGTCCGTCGACAGCATTGAAAGGAACTCACAAATTACATTATTAGTACCCTCGGACACGCGTCACCGGCCAGCCACATCACCGCGGACGAGCGCCGACAATTTCTACGACATCGATGAATGCCACTTTTCTACCTTCTGTGACGCTTCTTTCCCCCGTGTACAAAATTTTGCTACACTTCACGGCGCGCTGTTCGAACGCCGAATTAACCGTAACACCGTGTAAACGACTATAGCCTGTCCACCAGGAGAAACTGCGCCAAGATATACGCCTGAACTCGAGGCTCGGTTTTGTAGTTTGCTACACAAAGTTAAAAGGAACATTATATAATTTACATATTTTTACATAATACGTCAAGCTAAACTTCAGGCTAAACGTCATCTATAATCTGCATAACTTTACATAGCGTACGATCAAGTCGAACGTTATTTCTAATAATAAAATACGAGAAAGGTATCGTCGTAGCTGATTTTCAGGTGAAGAAAGAAATGTTAGTAATGTTCCAATTGTTTCGTGGTTTTGCTTCCTTATGGTTATCGTTATTCTGGTCTGGTCCGTTTCTTTCACCGATTGCTAATATTATCTTCATTGCATTCTAATTACCGAAGTTAAATAATTATCGACGATTAAGACAGATTCGCATTGGAAAGAATTTTCAACGGAGTTGTGGTATTCGAACGAGCGGAGATATTTGCAAGATTGGACAAGTTTCGAATACGTTTGTTTCGGAACGATGACTTGTATGTATCGTTACGAAGCTTCGGCCTGTAACGTGTACCAGAGATTATTTCAAAATGAATCCGCGTTATCGTGCAATTACGAAGCTAAAATATTCCCGTGAACCGGATTCGATGTTCACAGGACGATTCTTCATAGACATCATGATCGAACCTCGCTATACTCACAAGCCGGCAGGCAGTTCAACGCGTGCACAGAAAACGTCAAACAGGAAGCACCAACATCACCAGCCAATAAACACACTATGTCTATTCAGACCACTCAAACCACCACACGCACACGCGATACTCTGCCTCTCCATTCACCTAACTATATCAACAACAATTACCCTGAGAGTAAAATGAACAACTTACGTACATTCGTCCACCATTCAATACCAGGAAGTAGAGACATCAAGCAATTCGTCGTTCAGAAATTCTCGGCCAGCCACGAGGACGGCCTACTTTCCAATTTTTTAAAATCGCCTCTCAAATTCTTCGCCAACTCCGATACTTCGCACTCTTTATTCGACTCGGAATTTTCAAACTTTCTTTTTTTTTTTTCTTTTGTCTCTGTTCGAAAATCCAACTTCAAGATTCTTATTAACGATTCTGATTCAAATCTACTCGATTGACGAAACGAAGGATCGCGAGATGAAGAAGCTAGGATGTACAGATTTTACGTGGCACGGGATTATCGTGAAGAATTCTTATGTCTGCATGTCCGATCGACAACGAAGATCGAACAACGCGTGGAAATCGCGGTTCTCAGACCCTCGAGAAATGACAGAATCGCCGCTGGGTCCGTTCTGCGCGCTGTCAAGCGCACTACTGCCAGACCCGATCGTCGATGGCAACGCACCAGCTCGAAAATACGTGTATTCTAATACGCCAATCGGATCTAAGACCATGACCGCGACGGAACACGCTGATTTACGTGCCCATTGATAGCCGCTGTGCACGATAAGGAATCGGTGCAACCGTTTTTCCTCCAATTTTATGGGATTTTTCTGAGATACGAGCGTTTCATTGGTCATTCGCCGGTTTCGTTGGCATCTTGATTTCATCGATTCATTATTCTGTGTATCGTGTATATGACGGTGTTTGGTAAACTGGTCGATGGATCGGTTGCATTGTTGCTTTTAAACAGTATATAAAATATTTAATATAAACCACAAGAGAAGAAAAAAGAGAATTCAAATACCAAATCTGACATTTAGTAATTCATTGCAATTTATTGCCATTTATTCCGATAATCCGTACACGTTGTTGCTGTCCGAATCGGAAGTGAAATTGAAATTAATCGTTCGATCGTATTCGTATAACGGTATCGCGAGGCTGCAAGATTATTTTATCTGTTTGGTGTCAGTTGCCCGGAGAACAGGTAGCAGATTTCTGCAACTTTTCATCACGACGAGTTGCGAATCCTTGACACACATCATTATGCCGTTATTAAGGCAGGATAAGCACACCATATAGCGGATTCGAAGCGGATGGATTCACCATTAATGGCGATACGTCGCGAGGGATCAACATACTACATACGTATAGGTTCGTGACTTTTTCATCTCCTTTTTATTTCTTCTCCTCCTATTAAACTATCGAGCGTATCAAATAATTTTCTCTTTTTTATAACCCGAGGTTTGTATTACGTGTTTAATTTTTTTCGTTAACTTCGGCAAAAAATGAAGTCACTTATCATCCAAGTAATTTCATAGATAGTCTCGTGTTTATATTTGTAATTTCAGATTCGCTATGATTCTTAAATTTCTACGCGCCAATCTCGCTTCTGTTTTGACAAAAAGCAGGCGCTTTTAATATTTTGATAAAAATGTTATCAAAGCGTAAAAAAAAAAAGAATAAATAACAGTAAAACTAAGAGATAAAACGTCAGGTATAATAATGGCGAGTATATAAACAAGCATTATACCAAATCCTAATTAATTTAATTTGTGACTATCGCTTCGAATAAAAATTTGGAAACTAATAGACTATCCTTTGCCTCGACATCTCATTACTTTTATGGTACAAACCAAGATAATAAAATTTAGATCGGTTGACGATCTAAAATGAAGGTTTCCGACGCTATTGGAGATTAGAAATAAAAATGGAATTATCGAGGGAACGGCAGAACTTTCCCATACATTTAATATTTACCTATTATACTTATCTACTATTGTATTTCAAACTGTTACACACACGAGTTATCGGGCAAAAGTCAGTGAAAGAACTAATGTGCAATTATTTACTCTGTATCAGAGCTAGTAAATCTTACTAGGAAAGGAAAATAAAAATTAACACTCGTTAAAGATAATATACGGAACGTAATTTCATTTTATGCAAAGATTAAATCATTTTTAACAATAATTTCTTATCTTGCATAGCGATAAAACAATTTGAATTTCAGTATTGATTGGAATTTTAAATATCGTAGCTTTTCCACACGCTGACATCATAAGTAAGAAATGGTAAAGCCGAATTATTGCACGACATAGCAGTATCTGCTTTCAGAATTGTTCTCATTTCAATTACCCTTGAATGCATAGTTAGCGCACTATGAGGAGAAATCTGTGTTTTTCATGTAATCGATAAAACAGAAACTGAAATTATCTAAGAGATTATGCATTTCAGGAAAAGTATAGATAATTTCATTTAATACATATTCATAATTCATCGTTTAAATAAACTGACAATCTATAATTATCTCGAATTAACTACAATGTTACTCAAAATATGCACGTCGATAATCACTTTTCAAATATCTTATTTAAATGTCACCCAACCTTGCCATTGTTGGTCTAATCTTAATTGTGAAGAATCGTTCTTTTAAATATAGCTTTCCCGTTAGATAATCGATGATAGTGTTCTTTATTATTCTTGTTGAAGTAAACACTTGTATCGGCAATGTTTTCCCATCGTATCGGTTAATTTAGATACATATTAGCGAGAAGGAAAGATTCAGACATTTTCTCTTGAATCTTCTAGAACAGTAAAGTGACAGATCCATTGCGCCGCGCCGTTTACTTGCAAAAGTAGGACGTTGCGAAATTTGCTTCTAGGGATACTCTAGGCGTCCCTTTCCCATGTTGCCTTTGATTGACAGTGTGCACTTGTCAGGGAATGCATGGGTATTTGAAAACTATATCGCCACTCTGACCGCCGATAAAAATGTTTCGTGGCTATATAAGGTATATAATCATGCTGAAAGTATACTGTAATCTATGATGATTACAGGATAATTAACTGTATTGTGCGAATTATGCAATAATTATGTTGATGCACGTCTGGGAGTAAAGATTTTGTTTAATTATATTTTCGTTATCGTGTATGAAACACAGTTGAATAATTTACAGTTTTAATATTTCAAGTAAAGATTATGCACGGTTAAAAAAATTTAATATTAACGATGGTATTTTGGAAATATTCGAGACGAAGGTGGAAAAATTATAAGATAGAACGGACGGGGAAATAACAAAACGCGCAATGTGAAAAATGATATAAACAGCGTGAACGACCTTTTCATGGCCTAAGCAAGTCAAGAAACTTTCATTACGATTAAACGTTCATGGGACATAAGTAACGCGTGACTGGAAAGATTATTTTTTGCTTCATGAATGATTAAAACGGGTAATTGCTATAGCATTCTTTATTATAAAAAAGTAGGAGAAAATTCCATATATTCATCTGATAGGTTTAATCATAAACAATGATTTAACTGTTATTATTTAATTTCATTTCTCGATAAAATTTATCATTGACAACTGGATGGTATTTATGAGAGGCAATGTGTAGTAATATCTTTTTAAATGTATATGAAATATTTAGAACGATAAAAATAAGACAAGGAATGAATTAAGCTTTCTGTGTAATTTCATCTTTAAGTACCTAGCTGCTGTCAAGAATCTTAAAAAAGTATTCCACCTGTATAAAATTACAATGAATATACGTACATGCATAAATTATATATTTAATACGTAAATATAAAAATACTTATGAGAATTTATTTTACCTCCAATATTCCATCTTCCGGCAAGTCAGAACAATGTACAGCATTTTGTACCTTGGTTTTTCCGTATTTTGCTCGAAGAGTATCTGGTCTCACTTGCCGTGCAATATCCTATTATACGATAGTACGTATATGTATATAGTATCGTATGGAGAGTAAGAAAAAGGAAAAAATTCTTATTATCTATGTATATTTACCGGATCCATAGGTCCGCATAATTTTCTAAATTCTCCTTGGACATCATATTTTTCTTGTTTATGTTTTATTTCCATAACAATACATGGTCCTGACTGTAGTTCTCCTACCATGGCCTGAAAACATGATTAACACTTCTTAAAAAGCACATTACTGTAGCAACGGCGAAACATCCTGGGGAAAATCCCGATGGGCCATATACCCGGGCCCTTTAGGACATTGGGTAATTAAAGGTGTACTTGACCATAGGTCATCCACATCTGTGAAACACATGTGCGTGCTAGGAATACCAAAACCCTGGTATAAAATGTAGCCGTTAGTTGCGAGTTAGTTACGGCTGAGTTGCGACTAGTTGCAGTAGCGAGGAAGCTGCGAATAGTTGCGGATCAATCGATACTGGTGAGTTGTCGAGTCGTTATGAGGACGTGGGGTACCTATGAAGGTTTCCTCCACGTAAAAAAAAAAAAAAAAAGAAAATCGTGACTTGTTAAGTTATAAATTATAAGCTGAGTTGTGAACCATCGATTTAGTTGTCTTTAGTTGCATCACATTACTACATTAAGTTCTAATTAAACAGCTATAGTTCTCTGTTTCCAATCACAATAAATAAATCTATATAATAAATAAAGATCACTAATCCGTGACTTCTATATTACTAATCTAAACGTACCGCATAATCGGGAAGAACCCCCTTGTAAACTTCTAAAAATTCCTCCGCGTCAAATAGATTGACAAAAAATTGTTGTACGGCGGAGATATTATAACCAGCTTTTTGCACGTCGTCAATAATATTTCCTGTAACCAGTAAAGTATAAAAGAGTATTCATTGAAAAAATGATTTACCGTTTAAAAGCATAATTTTCAGTACCTATTAGTTTAGCTTGGACGATATGTGGCTTAATAATACAACAAGTACAGTTTTCTAATGTTGCTGTATTTGCAGGTCCCTTTTTATCACTTTTTGGATTAGGAAAGAAAAATTGCAATTCCTGGAAAGAAACGTGAAAAAAAATAAATCAAAATATTTGTATCACCTTAATATAAACATTAAAGAATAACAAACTTTTTCTGCTGTTTCCTCATTGTCAGAACCATATACCGCATTGACAATATTATCTTTACCATAACATGCTCTGAGGGAAGATGGAGCTTTTGCAACAGCTTCCCTGGGATCTTCCGGTCCCATGGTTTCTTGCCAACGTGTAATTGCATGATCGCCTAATAATTCTAAAGCTACAATAGGACCAGAAGTGAGATAATTCACTATATACCTAATAAAAGACACAGGAAATAGTATTCGTACGTCAAATTTAAAAATGTATTTAGCATCAGGACGTATCTTACGCTATATTGGGCTCCTCTTTATCTTTATATAAGTATGTCGCCTGTTCTTGCGACAATCTGACCATTTTAATATTGGCAATATGAAATTGAGAGGCAACTATATGTTTTAATATTTCTCCTAATTTATCAACAACAGTAGGTTTCACCATCGCAAATGTTCTAAAACAAAGAGAAACTTGTAACAAATTTTAATAAATATCAATGGAAATACCGGCAGAAATAACGGTGTACTTTTGCATTTTTGTTTGCAATTTTGCTCGTGTAGTACAATCTGCATAATCTGTTATCCTTATACTCCTTGAAAATATCGTTACAGTGGCACCTACATAAAAATCTTTTGCCTGAATTCCTTCGCATTTTGTCCTTCTTAGAAACGTTTTCCTGTTTCTTATATCAAACTGAGTATTTAAAAAAATACATAATTAAAATTATATTTGTAAAAATATTACGAATTAAAAATTTATAGCAAACATACCAATTCAACCGTATTATCGAATGGATAATAATACAGATAAAACTTCTTTAAAACGCAGGCTATTTTGTCGTACCACTCAGCTTCGAAAATATATTTTTCATTATGCTCCACCGACATTGTTTCAGTTAAATTTATTTCACTAACAAAACCTACAAGTCGAACTTTCAAATTATGTGAGGTTATGTTCCAACTGCATCACCAGCTTTACGCCAAAATTATTTATACAGTTATGATACATTTGTATAATTATACATTACTATAGAAACTATGATAATTTATGCTTTTAACACGTTTCCATAACAACGTGATAATAATCACTTATCAGCTGATTTATTTCTATTCATGTTTATACGCATACTGTATGTATGTATAGTATGTATACGATTTGTCGATACATACGATCATTGATCAACTCGTCTGCGATATAGAATACGAATTGTATAGATATTCTAGACGTCTAAAATAAGAGTATGTACATAGCGTCAGAGAAAGAATTTCATCTCTGACAGTGTATAGAATTCCGGTATACTCGTCTGCTGTCCGACTTTAATCATTGACTAACTTGACAGCTGTCGATATAGCAGTTTTCGTAAATGTATGAATTTATAAATTTTTGAATTTTTAAATTTCCGAATTTATTTACGCATATATATTACTCATTATACCAAAAAGTAATACTAAACGGTTCTATGTATCGAGCAGTAAAAATCAAAATTTCACTAAATTTACTATTTCCATAAAAAACAACTATCAACTAGTTTAATTTAAAATCGGTGCATATCTAATCTCTTGCAATTGGTCTATGAGAAATACGTATTGCGCGTTCGTCTCTGTTATATTTTTACAAATGCACATAAATTCACCGAAACTGCCAACCTAGTTCTCTAAACCTTTATTAAGATATTTCTCCAAGAATATTTTTGATCGCGTATTAGCAATTAGTCACGAAATTTCTCGTCACGAGACCAGGACGGAATCGATCAAACTTATCTTGGTAACGTACAGTATCGCGATTCAGCTTTATTTCTGTAATTATACGACAGAGACAGTTGGACCCGCGCAAGCAGCAGACGCGGGCCACTGCATTGACAGCCGCGGATAAAAACTAGCCTCTACGATTCTGTATGTAATTTGCGCGCGAGTGACGTCACGTCGATTAAATTGTATAATTAAATCCAGGGCCTCTCGTTTTCGTGGGCCGGCGGCAATCTGGCTGCTGTCTGAAACACTGAACGTGGCTGTAATTGGAATGTCCACATGAAGCTGCTAAAGTTTTTGCTTCGTTATTTTCCGCCAGGTATGCCAACCGAGCGCCAGTTTCCACGAAATTAACGCGCGCCTGTACCTCCGACACCTCTAAAACGATATTTTCTCCTTTCTGTCGTTTCACAGGTCTCGCCTTGGAGTACACACAGGGCGGAGATGTCAAGACAAAAATGATCGATCTTCTGGATCTGTCTGCCGAGTAATTAAATCTTTTAATATTTTTTATTACCGCGAGCAGTGCTCCTAGAAATGAGCTTTCTCAGAAGTAATTTAACTACGCTACGCAATCCTTCATTCTTCTATCTCTAGTTATTTTTACGAAGCAATCTGAAAAGAAAAAAACAAAAAGACAAACACCGAGTTTCGTTTCAAAACTCTTCTGCTGCTCCGATCATTTATAATCCATCACAAAATAATCCGAAGAACGAGAAAACATTTCGACGTCAAACATTGCTTTTAACTGCTTTAACTATATTTACAAAATTGTCCGAAAGAAATAAAAGCTTGCAATTTAAAATAAAAGCTCGGCAACTCGAAGCACGGTGAAACTTACAGTGTTCTAAAGAAAGAGCAGTCATACAGTCGCACGTCATAATTAAGCTCGTCGGATTATTCAAAAAAGAGGAAGAGGAAATCGCGTGGGTGTATAATTACTTGGCAGGAAGTAAGCGAGTGTGTACGTGTCGTTTTGCAGAACGGACATAAGAGCATTAGCGGAGAGCATAAAAGCGACCGAGCCCGTAATAACCGAAAGTGTAATGGAGCAGTTAGTGGAGACCCTGCAGAAGCTGCAAGCCAAAGTTTGCGAAACAAACGCCAAGCGCTACTACAAATACAAAACCTTGCAGACCCATCTTCTGCCTCTTACGAATATCGCGTTCGATAAACTAGGTAAAAGGTACTCCCGATTAACATTGTTCCGTGCATTTCTCTTTTAAATTTAATTATGCCGGTTATCGACTCCGCCATTGTGGACTTTTTGAAGCGATGGTTCAAACAAAGAAAATTATAGAGGCCTTTCGATAAGTTTTTTTATTTCTGCCTTACGATAGTCGATAAATCGGGAGACTGGAAATGGTTTCCTTCATAAGATTTTATTACAAATGCAACTCGTTTTTCTTGACAGAGAAATATTCGTGCTGCTATATTCGTATTACTTATTTCATTGTTCGAACGAAGATTGGGATAATCTTCTAAAAGTTTGACCATCTATCTTAGAAGTTTATATTCTCTGAAAAGCTTCTACAACGAAAATAACTCTTCTATTATCTGGTTAACAAAGTTTCTCGCAAATTACATAGTATCCAAACTAGCGTCTTTCTTTTTATTAAATACGTACCATGTCGATAAAAATGATCACGTTCGGTTTTTCTTTTCTTACTCGAGATATTTATAGTATATTTAATAACGTTTACATCGCTAAGAGTGAAATAAACTTTTTTACCAGATGCCTGACAGGCAGCTATGACCGAACGTGTAAAGTTTGGGACATTGACAGTGGAGCGGAGCTTCTTACTCTCGAAGGCCATAAGAATGTGGTCTACACCGTGTCCTTCAACAACCCAATTTCGTACGTCTCGTTGAAGCATCACTCTTAACAATTCATCTGTATCGTCGTCGACCGGAAACACTGGATACATTCTTTCTCGTACTCTCTTTGCCGACGAAATAATATCCTATCAAACTCGCTTTTAGTCGCTTTCAGCATGCATTCTTCTGCACATACGTATAATTAATATTTCGATTGCGTAAGACACGTTTTGTGCCAAAAATTTTTTTAAATAATTTAAAGTTATCTACGCGAAAAGAAACCTAACTTTTATTATCTGCAAGAGAGATCGATATTTAATCTTCTTAAGAGATAAGCGAAGTAAAAGTTAAGCATCGTTCATAGAATGAATAATGAACTAGAAAATGAAAAGAAAAGGAGAATACGGATGGGAAAAATAAAAATATAGCGTTGATTATAAGTAATTGCTCTTATTATCCACGACGTAATATTTGTTCCTTAGAGACAAAATCGTAACCGGTTCCTTTGACAAGACAGTTAGGATTTGGTGCTCTCGAACAGGCCACTGTTTCCTAACTATGTGGGGACACAACGCTGGAATAGCTGTCGCCAAATTCTCACCCGGTTACAACAAAATCGGGACGGGTTCCCTGGACGCGACGTCAAAGATATTCGAGCTAACAACAGGTAGATTATTTACAACGCATAAATTAAGAAATAAAATACAAATTTTCTCCGTACTGATATTAAATATACCTATCTATTTTAAATAATTGCGCAACGTGGAAACAAATTAGAATCGGTATTCTTAAATGTTTCACATCTGTACGTAGAAGGAACATTTATTTAACAGGCGAGGAATTAGGAACGTTGAGAGGTCACACGGCAGAAATAATCGCTTTGCATTTCAACAACGATGGAACTCAAATGATAACAGGCTCTTTCGACGGTACTGTCAATATTTGGGACACGAGAACTTTTAGGTGAGCGCTGAATCTCGATTTCGCTTCGAAGAGTCCAATTTCTTCTTCGTAAAAATTTTTGTATTTGTGTAGAAATATCGACGATGTACTAATAATATCGGGTAATGTACATAAACGACAAAGAAAGCAACAGATTTAAGTTAATTTCTCTCTCTCTCTCTCTCTCTCTCTCTCTCTTTCTTCTCGATATTTTCTATTTCCTATTGCTTCTTCTATACACGTAATCGCATATTTACTGTTACTTCAGTCGCACGAGCGTTTTAATCGGTCATCGATCGGAATTGTCAAATTGCGTCTATAATTTTGACTGCTCGCTAATCGCCTCGTCGTCCATGGACAAAACGGCCAAAGTTTGGGACACGAGGATGAATTCGTGCTTGGCCACTCTGCGAGGACACGACGACGAGGTCCTGGACTTGACCTTCGACAACAACGGGAAAAAGTTGGCGACCGCGAGCAGCGATACCACTGCTCGAGTTTGGGATGTGAGCACCAATTTCCAGCAGTTAGCCTCGATGAAAGGCCACCGGGAAGAAGTCTCGAAAGGTGATTATTTTACAACGACATTAGACAAAAGTATGATAAATTTTACTATTCACGAGTATGAAATCCATTTCATAGATCAGTTCGTAAATGTCTCGATAACTAAGGGCTGACAAAAGTTGGATGTAGACGTGGACATTATGCGAAGATATTTTTTCTTTTCTGATTCTATATATTTTTCGTCTTTCGATTCTGTATATTTTCTGTCTTGAAACGTCTGATTTATTACGCTGCCGCGATATAATATTTTTCTTGGATTACAAACTTGTCGTTCCGACAGAGTTGTAGCTTTTAGTTTGAGTAGTATTTTTGACACTGTGATAATTCTTATCTAATTTGTATCGTATTTTTCATTTCCTTCGATCAACGACGAGATTTACTAGAAATTAAGGGAAAAATTGGTTTAGTCTGCTTCAGTCCCAATAGTCAGCATCTGCTGACGTCGTCGTTGGACGAGACGTCAAAATTATGGTCTTTGGAGAGTGGATGCTGCGTACAAACGCTAGACGGTCACACAGACGATGTCTTCAGTTGCGCGTTTTCGTATAACGGCGATACTATTATCACGGCAAGCAAAGACAATACTTGCATGATTTGGAGATGACTCGATTGGTTCCAGGTGTGTCCTTAGCTTGTAATTGTTATGTTGTTCATCTTTTACGTTGTATACTTTTATGCAATTTAAACGTTGCTTACTGCGATTTTCTAAACCAGAGTCGAATATCTTTCAATCTGTTTGTTCTTTTTAAACGACTTTTGTCTAAGGCGACCATATTTTCTTTAGGGTTACCAAATTATAAATGTTATTAGAGTTTTCTGGAAAGTTCATCACGATTGAAATATTTAAGATCTGAGAGTTGCAACTTTTATAAAATAAATTATGCAGATGGAATCGTAACTTCCACAAATAACTTTTAATTTTTATAGATCGCGGCGTTGAAGCAAAAATAGTCGACGATAGTATAAGCATAAAATTTTAAGTGAACGTTCTTTGTCGCAAATCGTTACGAGAATCATTCGATAGACAGAATAAAGGAGTACTATTTATTGCATTCCTTTACTACTGTGAAATAATTTATGTTATAAAATTAACGTATTTTAGTTTTAAAATAAAATTTTCCGACTTACGAGATTTTTTATCACATAAACTAATCGAAATAAAAAATCTCTAAATTCAATTAGTAAAAGATTAATGGTAGATATTCTGTACGAAAATGTGTTCGATGGTTCAAGAAAATTATCTTCTTCTTCTCTCTCAGAACACGATAACATTGATATGAAAATTACCAAGTTTCGGTCGATATCCGAAAACAATTGCGATTAATTTGCTTGGTAACTTTACTCGAATGGTGCATAAAGACGTTCGCGTGAATAATCGAGCGGCACGAAACGTAGTACAAGGAAAGCTTGGACGATCAATTTAATAATCGTACTAATTCGGGTACATCGTCGCTCAATGTATGATCTAATCCTTTCACTTGTTAGCGCAATTGCATAAGTACTATCGATAAGTAGCCATTAGTTTTACATATTTCCGTTTCAACTAATTAATATCTCAGTGTTCCTTGCCTGATAAGAAATAAATTTCTTAACTAAAAAATGTTAAATATATAAATACGCACACAAGATGAAATATCTGTGTAATGTGATAGCTTGAAATACCTTACTCGTTGTTGATGGCAGAAAGAAATGTTTAAGAAGAACTGTTTAAAGAGAACTTTGTTTAGAACCTTTACGAGACATTAAATATAATAAACGAGCAAAGTAGAATATTGAAGATTCTTCGGCAGTACTCTGTTAAGTGGAATGAAATGTAAATCGAATATCAAGAGATTAGTAAGAGAACATTTGTTTAAAAAGAAGAAAAGAAAAATTAATCGATACGACGTTTATCGACATTACGTATTTTGACGTACAGTGATCATAACGTCTAAGTTAAATAGGATGCTCTTTATATTCATAATTTGAACGTAATTACTGCATCAACAGTACTCGCGATATACTAGAACTAGAACAACGATGATAATGATTACATATGTACGATATATCCAATATTCCGCGATGACCGTTCTAACAATCCACGTAATACGTACGTTCCCGGGACGAAACGAATGTTATTCTTAAAATCCTATAACGTAACAAACCATAATATTGGATATGTTTTGCATACCATAATATTGTTCTCGCACAGTAGAATACAAACACGATAATAATTGTAAATAAAATATCAAAGTGAAGGTAATCGGTCGGAATGCAATATCTCTGCGAATAAATTGCTCGCAAATGTAAATGTAATTATTCGAAATGTATTAAACGAAACGTAATACGATGTTACGAGGATGGTGTTTGTTGGCGACGTCCTTCAAAATGGAACCAGCTACGCTTTATAATGAAACGCGTACGAATACTTGGCGGGACGTTTAATTAAAAGTCGCCTCTTAAAGGCTGGAATTACACCTCCGCTGTATCGCACGGTAATTAAAACAATATCACGTTCGAAAAATTACGTAACTCCACACTCAGCATTATTAGCGTAATTAAGTTCCGGCAAGGAGACAGTTTTCATCTTTTGTAATTTGCTGTTTCACGATACTGTATCTCAAAAATGTGCAAACGTGTTCTTCGTTTGTAAACAGACGATATTCTCTTGTATATATATATATAATAAGCTAGCAGTTCTCTTCTTATTTCGCCTATCATTTTTCTTGGAATAACGATATGGAACAACGATCGGTCCTTCGGTATTATCGAATGAAACAGAGAAACGAATAACAGCGACGTTTCGTGAAATTTGATTCTGTATATTCACGTTGGAAGCACCTAACTTCTTCGTGTACTTGTTTGTGGTTTAGGCTAGTTAGGAGTTTCTAGAATTAAACGGTTTTCATTTTGCCTTTTGAATGTAAGACACAGAAATTAGTATTGTTATTGTTGTGTCAATATTACTAGGGTACCATAGTTCTCCGTCATAAATCACTGTGCACGTCTGCGAACGAAAATCGATAATTTACAAAGCCGTTTAAAATGGAGCAGAACAGAAATTGCAATTAAGCGCTTTTCGTTATCATTTTCATCTGTAATGGCCATGTATATCTGAGAGGAAGTATTAAAAAAATGGCTCGATTTCGTGGCACGAGATGGTGCGTTTTGGAACGATGCCGAGAATAACGAACCTAAATGTAAGGTCCGTTCCAATTTTTAAAACCGTTCCGCCGTAAATTCAATTCCGTCGTATCGAGTATACAATGTTGCTTCTAAAATGGTATGCTTCGTGATCTGATTTGCACGCATCACAAATATAGAATGTATGTATATAGCGCGTGACACAGGAATAATTTGCTAGTAATTGCAGACAGAAAAATTTGAATTAATAGATTAAGATGAATCTTCAACAAACAAAATGATAAATTAAATTATAAATGAAAAATCAAACGGACGAGATTTACGTACAGGCATATAGAAATTAATTGATTTGTAAAAATATGTCCCACTTAGTTTCTCTCAGGATTTTTCCTTGTGTCGTGTTTTACATGTGAATGGAAATGAACGTATGCTGTTACTATTAATCATATTATATGAATAAAAATTTACATTATTGGTTATTATATTGCTTAATGTCCACGTGAGACACGGAATAAATCTACGCGTTGGTTAAGCGAGTTACATCATCGTTGTGTTGCACGTTAATTAAAACAAATATCGCGTTGGAAAAATTACATAATGCCTTATCCTTTACATTACGTTCTGCCACGTTTGCGAAATATCACGTTATATTATGTTAATATCATGATAATATTTATATCAGGCAAATATCGAGGAAAGAATAAAATCCTAATTATACCTGCATGATTTATTTATTCGTGGCCACGAAACGCCAAATATTTGGAAAGGTATCGTCAAGTGGGAGAAGCTACCTCGAAAGTATCATTCTCGATTGTATACTTATGCGAACAAACCCGCTGCTACTGTCTCAGTTGTTGCTCTCTACTCAGCCCGTAAGACAGCGTCGCGTCGTTGAGAACAGTTCAAATTGTTGCCAGTCCAACATATTGAACGTAGCACAGCGTTTTGTAAAACCTCTCATAAAGCACCGGGGATCTAAAATTGTCGTTGAATACACGAATAAACAATCGAACATTCTCATACATCTTTCTCAAGGATTCGTTTGCTGAATACAGATCTGTGTTTCGATTTTGAATCACGTCCGTTTGAAGCTTTATTGTGCGCCATTTCCTGTTCTCCGAAACGTCGAAACTGATACGTGAAATAACTTTGTGTTAAAATCAGTCACAGTGGGGAAATATTTTTTTCGCTAACTATGATCGATCTATCGTTGCAGAGTGCGTTCGTCGGACGAATTAAAAAATCGTGTTTGAGCGTGTGTCATCGACGAACAAGACTGTAAAGAATGGCAATCGATTTGCTGTGTAGCCCTGCCTCGAAATAGCCGGTTTCGTTTCAAGAAATAACCTGCGTTATGTGCATGTTTCAAGGCTGAGCAATTCGCGTTAAAGTTTATCGAAAATTGGAATGATTCGAGGAAACGAGTAGATAAGTTTGAAGGTAGGAGAATCACGATTCTGCGTGAATTCCAGGTGAACGTGAAAATATCGTTTATCGATATACTGTTAATTCTTCGCGAATATAATACTCGTGTTCGCACGTGTGCCGATCCATATACAATTACTAGGGCAAGAAGTTTACACGTTAGAGAATTTTCCGATACCTTGCGCCTTTCCTCTGCTGGTGACATTCGAAAAGAACAATTTTCATTTCAAACGAATGCGTTCTAATTTCAAACAAAGTAGATATCGCCATTATCGCTATCATAAATAAACACAAAGGAAAAAATAATTATAAACGAACGATAAACTAAGACTCGCCGTAATTTAGGATACCTATTCTGATAAGAGTGCCGTACTTCCACTTGCGAGCCGCTTACACTTAAATTCTCGTCAAAGTGTCGTCAAACCGTATAATAGCGTCGATTAAACTGCAATCACGCTAATTGCGTTCTCGTATATGCCGCCGGAGCGTCGTAACGCAAACGCTGTGTCGGAGAGTTGCATGAATGGATTCGAAAAGATATATGTCCGAAGTACGAATCGTGTATAGTTAGCTGAAGAGATACGTATCGATATCGTACAATCTCCACCAAGGTTTAATATATTTAGATAATATATTAAGATTCAGAAAGCTTAAAGATTTTCTTTCTCTAACTACGATACCACGCGTCACGTATGCGTAGATGGAATTATAATTTTGACCGCGGATTTTTACGCAAATTTATACTTTTGAGAATATAATCAAACGAAAGTAGAATCCGAGAAGAAAATTGTTTTAGCTACCAAACACTGTAAGAAGCCATACTGTAAGACACCGTACATCGGATATTTCATATATTTCTTCGTACGTGCATTTTCTGCCACGTTGTACTTCCAAATGTCCTATAAATGCATATAAGTGCGCAGTCTGGTTATAAAATTTAACCAGCCATAGTACGATTTCATAGGTACGATATGATTTGATTTGGCAGGCGCAGCGTAGTTTCGCAGCCGTAAAATTTGATTTGATAGTAATGGCGCGGAAGTCAAAGACAGGAGGAGAAAATTAAGAAGTCTACCGGTCTTGACAGACGTTCTAAAACTAGGTGATCGTTACTGTAATTCGCGATTTCGTTGTGTCTATTCCATCAACTGTGCAACGTTTCGAAGTAGGCTGATAAAAGGACACCACTGGAAACCGGTTCGCTGGCCTTGTGCGTTTTCTCTGGAATTATGACACGCACTTTCCTGGACCATGGGAAGGGAAATCTCTTTGGAGCGTACAAACAGTCCCGCAGCTTGTAACGTGAATCGGTCCGAACGATTATCTCGCGTTGCTCCGAGGCAATGAATAATTAAAGAATTCTCCAAGTGACCGGGATCAAAGGAAGGCGCCAATTAAGGTGAATAAAAGAGTGGCGCGGGTTTTAAAAGATTAACAGATTCAACAGATTTTAACAGGTTTCGAAGGTTTAAGATACAAAGAGATAGAGAGGTTTTAACAGATAGACGTGTTGGAACGAATGAAAAATAAAGGATCCGTATAAAATAGATGGCGAAGTTGCTTGAAAGCTTAATCCGTTGTTTCGCATTAATGTTTTATTTAAAACCCCACGTATCTTTGCGTTTACCTTTTCTACATTTCACTCTATCTGAGAAATGAGACGTATTCGTATCTAATTTTAAATATAAATTGAACTTTCTACTCCTTATTCTATTCTAATTTCAATTCGAATATCTTGCATCGATATCGATAAGTGTTCTCGATTCTATCTATTCATTCTATCTAAGTGTTCTCGTATCTATTCATTTGGTATTCGATTATTGCTGATCTTAGATTTTACATTTCTAAAGTCACTGGGACACTCGGCTGGTTTCCAAATGTTAAATATGCCTTGCGACACCTGCCATATTGTTTTTGACGCACGTTAAAGTACCGACACGAAAAGATGCTCCTGCAAATTCAGCTAAAACGCGAACAGAACGTAACGTTGCACATGCACATTTTTGACCGGCATTTTATGCGCGATAGCCTTCTTTCGTTAGAATTCCTTTTTGATAAACAGCTACGAAAACTCCAAAGAGTCAATGAAAATCGAGAAATTGTTCGGCATCGTCTTGTAATCTCTAACGAGCTCAGCTTTCAATTATCTCGAAAACACGGCCAGCAAATCGAGCCTCGCACGACCACGTTCTTCGAAATCACCTTTTTCGTCACGTAGCGGAGCGAACGAATCCATCGAAAGCGTAGTCGACAGGTCGAGTTTAGCCAGGATAAAACGAACAAAGTGGTCAGAGGAATCCAAGAGCTCACCTCGGTCCCAAGTGGACCGATGTAGCGCGAATTTGGCGCGAAAAGAAAGTTGCGGTATCTATTTCTGTTCTAGATGTTGCGTTGGGAGAACAAACTTCAAACTGTAGCTGCAAACGACGCTAGATCCGCCCTAACGACGAGAATAGAGGTTTGATAGCCAGGCCAGGTCGTCTTCTGTGTCTTCGTTGCGATCGTTACGTCTCTAATTAGCAGTGTCACCGAGAAAAGGCAGAAGGCGCGAGACGGACGCGAATTAATTAACGAGCAATCTCGTTGCCGGCTGTGTGACATGTAATTAAGTATTGCCGTGGAAATTCTGGTATCTCGAAATTCTGGTTCCTCCGGTGTTTCGCTGAATATCGTGAAAATAACAAGAGACGTTCCGTAAATTCTTTCGTATGGACGTATTCGTGCTACATAGTGATAATTAATAATTACTGTGTTATTGGAGGATAATTTGCAAGAAACGTTGGACAAATCTGTTTTGGACAAATTTATGCGCTCTGCGATGTGTTCGATGGAGGGACAATTAACTTGTGAATTGAGAAGCTGAAGAGAAATTCGCCAGGTAAGAAATTATCGTGCTATTCAAAACAATTTCAGAACCATTATTAATAATGAATTATTCGAATAAATAACAACCAATTATTTGGACAAACAGAGGGGATAATTTACACTGAATAATTTATAATAATTATTTCAACGGATGAAATATTTCGCAAAGCTGTATTTATTCCGATAACTATCTCAGATAATTGTTCGAAATAATTCGAATATAATGCCCAACTCTGCGAAACACCTCCTAGTACAACACGTTCGTAGCGTTGCGCTCGTTTCAAAGTCCATTTCAAGCTCACGCGTAAATCCAATATACCGTCGTAATAAAAAAAAAACCTCTCTCGTGTCTAACGTTGTACGATCGGTTCTAAAATCCTTTTGTTATAATCAAATTTCTGTAGAATATTTGGCTGGATGCGTGTTATCGGTGCATGTTCGTAATCGTAAAAAAAGAAAAAAAAAATCAGAACGACAGCGAGAGGTCTTGCAATGGGCCACGATAAATAAAATGTCCTGTCAGCAAAGCAGCATGCACGGTGCTCCTGCAACGTCGAGAATCGAATGGTGTTGCTCGCTCGTGATAAAGCACGAATTCGCGCGACGCTTCCTTCGGTAATAAAAACCGAGATACAGAGAGAGAGAGAGAGAGAGAGAGAGAGAGAGAGAGAGAGAGAGAGAGAGAGAGACTGGTTCTACAACGGTGGATGGCTTCATGCATTCACTCGTTTAACGTAGGGAGATAAAGCGGCTTCTCGGAGCGCGATTTATAAGCTAGTGGATTTCCACAGAGCTGAAATTGTAAGGGTAATTAGATTTCGGACGAATGGAATGCAGATAAGACACTGTTGTATTACAGCGATGGATTTTTTCCCGATTATTTCGCTTGACAGTTGCCCCGGATGATTTGGAATTATTCTATTTGAGAATTTGAATTTCAATAGGATTGTCTTATCGCGGAATTTATTTTAAATATTTAGGAATTATTTTAAATATTTTAGAGCTTTATTTCGAACGTCCTTTAGAACTCCACTTTACATACTGAAAAATTGCGTTTCAAACGTCGGAGAATCCTATTTAGAAATCGGTATATTTTAATATTATTCAGACTCCGGTCTATCCTTTGGAAATTTATTTTACTCGTATTTCGAGATTATTTTATTCGCGAGATTATTTCAAATATTTTAGAATTAATTTACTCGGAAATGTTATCTCTTATTCGAGACTTTGTTTGAAATATTCTTCTGTTAGGATATTTTATACAATTCTAAAATCGTGACTTTCTTTTAATTCATCCGTTGGTACCTCGTTTGTTCGTTCGGTCTTACAGGGGCTTTGGTTTTTACGTCCTTGTATCTGCTTTTATCGCTTGTGGAAGGTCGCTAAATTCATTTGCTACTTGCATAGCAAATATCTTTATCGATAATCGTTTAGTTCAATCTTGCGTTATAATATTATACGATATCACATTGTGCGTAATTTTATCGATATATTACGATTGAACGTAAAACGACGAACGAACGAACCACAGCGAGTATTTTTACCTCGAGAGAAATGACTTTTTACCGGCTTGCAGCAGTAAAACTTGCCAATTGTATTTGTATGCAGCTGTTTTAGCAATAAAATCAACACAATTAAAAGCGGCCTGTTTCTATGATCTTTATGTTTCTCCCGGCAAACAGGATATTACGTTTCTGAGTAAGCACTTGCTCGTAGAAGAAGTATAATTGAACTCGAAAACAAGATTGTATATTCCGAGCCAACAAACGGAACGCTTACTCGCTCGCTCGTCGTTTTTAATACTCGCGTAATTACTCAGCATGTGTTCGTATCGCGATAGGATAATGAACAGGCAAACGTTTTCATTACGGTGTTCTTGGAGAAAACGAAAGTTTCTCTATATGGGGACACGCTATCTTACTGTACCATGCTATTACTCTGCTATTATGTGTTCTTCTCTTCCGCTGATTATTCCAGGTCGGCAAATCTCTGCGTAGATGATATTACCGCGAGAACAAAGAAAGTGAGCAAAAGCAGGTATTCGGAAAGGTTTACATTAGGCTTAACTTCTTCGAGATCAAGCAGCGAAGTTATAAGCGGCGAAAGTTGTTACGAATAATAATAACTAAATGAAGGTGCTTTGTTGCACATTGTTGCACGCGTGAAGAATGGCAGCCGCGAGACAATGTTACGTAAATTACGCAAAATTTCTAAATTATCGAGTCACGAAGAAAATTTCATTTTCGGCGAGCGTAAAGATTCTGGAATATTTTGCTGAACGAGTGGCGTACAAAATTGCTGGAGAAATGCTTTTAATATCGCACACGAGAAATCAACGAACGTCTCAAGGGAACTGAATGAAATATCCAAGTCGAGGAGAATTAAGAAGGTCGCGTGAACGATCGAAAATTCGATGCATGCAATCGCGGCAAGATCGTTAATGGTGAAATCGTGTTGAACTTAAAGATGTCTCTCTTCGAGGACTCTTATCTTCGATCCACATAAAAACCGATCCACCGCGCCATTCCTCTTCCTTTTCCACTGGGTCACGTTCTACCAGCGAGTCGTGACAATGGTTAAAGGAGAATTAGTTTCAGTACGAGAGGGAAAAACGAAGGGGGATGAAGAATTAACTGTATCAACGCTGTTGCCTTCGTTTTGTCGTCTTTAATCCAATTATATTTCTCCAAAGTTGAAAAATATGTCGAGCTTGTCGAGCAAATTATGAAGATATTCTCTTGAAACGTTAGAAATCTCGTGAAACGAAGAAAAGACCGAGATATAAAAATTCGAGAGGAACGTAGCAGGCTTTAAGCGCGAGCAAAGTTAACGATTGTTATTATTTATTGTAGAAAGGTTTTTATTCGTATAACAAATTGACGTTATCGTCTGTGTAATAGTAATATTTGTTACTACCATCGCTATTAGGGTGCTGAGGATATTTCAGAATCATTCTTTTAGGAAGGCACAGAAGACAGTTTGCACTGGGAAACTCGAAGTAGTGCAGATTGCAAAAACTTAGGCAACTAAAGTTTTTATGGTCGCGCAGGAAGGAAGTAAGTTGTGTAGAATAATGTGAATGGATTGTTCGTGCCGCAATATGTTTCTAAATTCTTGTGATATACGTGGAAAGTTTATCCATTGTATTACATCGCGAATATTCTTTGCGTCATGTACAATCGTAAATCGTCCGCGTTTCTACAAGAATCAAATTTGCTTACGCGTCAAATCCACAAGTATGGTATCATACGCAACGTGTCCGAAATCGGTTCGTCGACCAATTAACGCTTCTTGCGCTTACAAAACGAAATAGTTGAGAAATAATTATAATTTCTAGTCGGAAGCTATCAAGTCGATATTTTCTATCGTTTTTGATTGATAACTGGCTGTTAATTTGTAGCGATACTCTCGCCCTCGAAGAATGCAAACGATCCAACGTCGTTCCAAGACGCTTTAACCAAAGACATTCCATACAGATCGCATAATTTAACCGGAGCATCTATTATCTTGTTAGTTCGATCGTTACCAGCTCCATTACAGTTCATTCGCACTTCTCAACGATTGTCTTACGGTTTGAGAATGCACTGAATTTATTGTTTGTTACGCGCGAGTGTTGCCGCGCAGCGAAATAATGCTCGTACTTTGAAAATTATTATCGCGATCGTCTATCTACGATCTTCTTTCTAAAACGACGTATTGTTTTTTTTTTTTCAGTTACAATGATGACTGGGGTCGATAATCTCGCGTACGACGCTGCGGACAATGCGGTGAGTGAATATCGACGAGGGTAAAAAATAATTTAAGTAAGCATAAGTAAAAATTACTTCGAGCGATAGTCGTCGTCAGTTTGTCATAGATTAATACAATCTTCCGTAAGGTGATACCAAATCCCGGTGTGAAGCGTCGAAACGAATAAAGTCTTGGACAATCTGCAATTTTAACAATCCGATTTTTCGTCAATCAGCAGATTTCTCATCGTTGCGATATTAATTTAATAGAAATAACAAGAAAGAGCGTATTTTGCGATATAGGAAAATCGTTCGTTTGAATGCATTTCATTGAGAAGCGAACAACTGCATCGGCAATGCCAGTGCGGCCATTATACTGTATAAGGAGCGGAGTTGGACTTTCGAGAAGTCGAAATTGAGATAATTGAATTTCAAACAAACGAGACAATGTCGTAGGAGTAATTCAAACGTTTAGGCCGGTCGGTGTCGGGGATACGATAATCCCTTCTCAGCCAATTTCTCCTTCCTTCAGACGCAATCTTTAATTGTTTCCACTGAAACAACCGGGTCTACGTGACGAATAAACGCTGTAGTCTCACGTTGTTAATTAAAACACTCTTTTTCCGTCTTTTCTCTTGTGGAGTAATTCTTCAATTTTAGAGAAAAGAAGGAACGATACAGTGGATGGAAACAGATTCTATTAAAGCGTACCTAATACTCGTGAAAGGAAATGAGAAAAGAATCTTTCGTTTTTCTCTTTCATTTCGTAGAAACGACCATCTGTGGTGTCCTCAAGTACACGAACAACTTCAACTAACCGCGCTAAATTTTTGCAATTCGAACCAGTCGAAAGGCAAATTCCTATGTTCTCGAAACTACAAACTACCTCGCTATCTTTTCACTTTTCGAGTAAGCATCTTAACAACACGCAGAACGAGAAGCACTCGCACGTGCTTATGCAAATTCGAAGGAGGACCGCAGGGGATGCAAAATTTGCGCTAGGTCAGACGCTACGGGGATCGGTGAAACGATGCAAGATATTGCACTTGTTTATTCCCGCGGGATAGCCGCTGAAATAACGCCGAGGTTGCTTCGCTGGTGCAACTTTCGGTTTATCGGCTGCGAGATTAGAAGCAACTTCACGCTGCGCTTGGAATAAAAAAAGAAACCCCCCACACCTCCCGCCAAAAAGAAAAATAGAAAGAAAAAGAGGAAAAAATCTGTAAAAGGTGCCTTCGTGGGCAGGTTGAACGGTGTTTTAAAGTTGGCAACTTCGTTGAATCATTTTCACTGTAATCGCCGGAAACCGCCGCCCCCCTTCGGCTTAACTTTCAAACAGCTACCCCTCAGGGGAGTTATTTAATTTGCGCGTTTGATCGTGAAGCTGTTTCCGTATGGTTTATTAGAATGAGGAAATTTTAAGGGCGGTGAATTTTTATCGCGCAAAGTTGCGTGGATCGCCGTTTAAGTTTCTGTTAGTTCGTTTAAGTTGCAGCGACGAGATATCGGATTTTCAGTGTAATAACTGAATCGAGTGAATTGGATTGCTTAGGACTTGTAGCTTTTGCTCGCGTAAAATTTCTACTTTTACAAGATTTCCCAAAGACTTTCGACAGTTACAAGGATGGAATCACGGCCGAAATATTCGAATTTTCCGCGTCATACGCGCACGTTTGAAGCAAGATACGTATATCTTAATTTCAGAAATAGAAAAATTGCAAAGCGCCTAGAACTTTCGTAGAAGCGACGCGAAATATTCAGGACGGAAAAACTGAAGCTTTCTCTCCGGAATTGCATCTTATAAAAGTACACTCTTATTTCTCGTTTGTTTCTTTCACTTTATCTTACAGTCGAATATATATCCATCTCCTTCGTTTACACTCATACTTAGTTATTCGTATTATTTATATTTCAAACAAACAGTGTCTAAACATGTATTTTTTGCGCTTCCAATCTCGCAATCTTTCACAAGCTATCCAACAACAGCTGCGAAGGGGCTGCTGAAAAATCGAAAGATAAGAAGAATCGACGACGATGTTTGCCTAAAGAATATTGGCCGGAGGAAAGCGGTTTCGTATGAAAGTCAGGCCGAATTCTTCGACGACGTGTATATCCTGGGGACCCTGGCATCTCAACGTCTGGCACAATGCGCGTACAACGTAAACTCGTTTCAAGCTCGCGGAGAACTTTTGTATTCAGTCGGGTTATCCCGATCCTAGTTTTCATTTAAAAGGAGCTTGCCCTGTCTGTGAAAGCGGTTCGCGCCATTTTCGATACGTACCAGAATCTACGAGCCTTTATAAAAGGAACGACGAAAAGAGGTTGAAGCTGCTTCCACGGAAAACCTTCGTATTATTAAGCTTTTGTAACCGGAATTTTTGTTTGCCTGTCGTGAGAGGAAATTTTATTGTTTGCTCGAAATTTGTCAGATTATTCTACGAAGTAGGAAATGATTATTATTACAGAAACGAATCTTGCCACGTATATGCCGACGTGATATACTGATCGCGCCTATTAAATTGTATCTTGTCAATTTTCGTACAACTCTTATACTTTTGTTTTTTTTTTCTTTTCTTTTTTCTGTAAGAGTGATATTATCCAGGGAGAAGAAAACTCTAGCCTAAAAGCGATTAAATAACGAACGATAAATTACGTCGGAATTTCCATAAAATGAATATTCTGAATATAATGAATATAATGTTATGAAAAATTACACAATTTAATTGCTCGGATTTTCATGTACGAAGAACGTGTTCCAATAAGAAGCTATTAATGGCTTATTCGCCTGTACTATTGCAATTACGATTGGTTTGACGGAACGTGTATGAGATCGGCGATCGTTCATTTCCGTAGCTGCGGTGCGTGTGGTTGACGCAGACTGATTCGATCGAATTGCAATTTCGAGACGCAGTTTGCAGATATATCGCGACGATAATGGAAAAACAACTTTCGAAAAATTTCGCGTTGGGAAATTTTAATCGCCTTGGTTCCGCGTGTTCGTTTCGTCGGATGACTTTCGTAACTGCTAAACGCGGATGTGTTCGTCTTTCACGAACGATAAATCCAAGCTTCGTTAAAAAGAACGAAACAACGATTGTAATTAAATTAACATACCCTTGATCAACCTCTCGCTCGAAACGAATCAAACTCCATCTCCCTTCAACGCAAAACGGTAAAGAAAAAAAAAAAACAAAAAAACCGGAAACCTACGCGAACGAAGCACGTTTCGCCGATAAGCCACAAATCACTCTCTGGCTTCAATGCATCGCGCAACGAACGTCAAAAATACATCTCATAAAAACATATTCCGCCATTCAACCTAACCGACTAACTCCGATAAATCCCATCGATCTTTCCCAATCACTTTATCCATTTGAAAAAAATGAAAAAAAGGAAAGAGAAAAGAGACGAGGAAAGAAGATGAGAGAAGAAAAAAAGAGGATCTGACGAATTACAGGCTGAAACGCGTATGAATGGCAATCCAGGGGGGGGGGGGGGGGGGGGGAAACGAGATCATTCACCGGAGGCTAGGCACGTCAGCTCGATGACGGAAGCCCCAATTCCCCTGGACGCGATTTTTCCGGAATTTGCGACGTCGACGTCGCAATATGGGACGAAAATTTCGAGCGATCTACATATTTTACACGCACGGCTCCTCTCGTCGTCCCTAGTTTACTTCTTTGTTCTCGTCGCTCTGTTCGCTCGGCCATTGTTATCGTCGCCTTCGGTACTATCAGCGGAGTGGCGGAGAGAGACAGGTTTTGGTCGGCTCGGCTTGGCTCGGTAGTTGCGCGCGTTTAATGCCTGCGGGCTACGATTGTGCCGCAATTACGAGCAGTAGTGGCACAGCATCACGAAGATGTCGAAGAGAAAAATAATGGTTAGAAAAGAAGGATGGGGACACTGGCAGTCAGGATGGCTGGTTGGGCCGACGAGCATCGTCGAAATTAATGGATCGTGGTCAGGAATACGTGGGAAGAGACTCGCTGGCTACGTGTCGCAATCGTGGAAATGGCATTATCGTTGGCGTCTTTGTCACTGAGATTTTGGTCGCTTGTGACGGAGAAATAGTTGAAATAACTTGTTGCTTTAGTGTATTGTGACATAATTTAACGCACCGTAGACCTTCTTCAGGTCTTGGGCATTCTTAGGCTCCTCGGACATTCTTGGGCATTCTTAGGCTCCTCGGACATTCTTGGGCATTTTTTGGGTGTTTTTCATATGCATTTTTTCCTTTAAGTCGACTCTTCGTACCTTGTGTAACGTAATCTGACATTAAAACGTTAGACGATGACTCGATACTCCTTCGAATATGACATTTACAAGTGGTGGACAATGTGTTAACATTTTGTTAAAGGAAATAGTAACGAGACGCGGTCCTTCTTTCATTTGGAAGATCGAAATTCGTGGCGAAATCAGTGGCGCGATTAAACTGCTTGGAATTGGTACATCGGTGTAATAGCAAGTTGGTACGCTACAAAATGTTCAGCCAGAGGTTTAACGTGCCTGGCCTTATTTTTACTCGTGGAACGTATTAGAATGGTTTTACCGAGAAAAACGGGACACTGTATATGTGACTCCTAAGTTACACGCTACTATATGGCGTTAACATTCCCGGGGGAGGCATTTTTAACCGGTTTTCACGTTGAACCGCTAAAGGAAAAGACTTTGTGGGAGGGAAGCGAGTGGAACGGACGGCAGATTGCCATCGACGTTCCTCCTCATCGCTCCGAGAGCAACAGGAAACTGGCAAGAATGTTTCGTCGGTCAAATAATAGTCGCGTGTCAATTGTGAGGAGACTGCATGCAATTCATGCGCAATTTAGTTGTCTACAGGCATGCACTGCGTGATAAAAAACTAATTTAAATTATAAATAAATTAAATAATATATGATTTATTTTAACGATGAAAGAGGACAGTGTCCTCTTAATTAAATTATATTTTTTATAATCTTATAACTAAATTAAATTATTAAATTATAGTCTGTCATGACATCTATGTTTCAAACATCCATCTAATGCTATATATAACTGTTTAGAAAAGAGAGGGAAAGACAGAGCAGATTCGGTTATGTTTAAATTTACAATATCGGTAAAAATCATTTAAAGCTAAAAATAACTGTTCATTTAAGGATAATCATTAAACATTTTTCACTAAATCGATACGATCCAACACACCGTTTACGCGTTCACGTACCGACAAACGCAATCTCCGAGTTAACGAATCGTATTCACAGCTCTCGAACGCACCGTTCGTTCACTTCCATTCCCAAAATCACAGAAATTCTCTGTCAGAAACGTCTCGACGAAGGGAGGTTCGTTTCCCATCGATATATCAATCGAATAGTCGCGTACCTCTTTACCTTTCCTATCAAAAACCCTTTGAATTCTAGATCAAGCGTTTCGTTCGAAAACTATAAAACCACCTCGCTGTTCCGCACTGTTCTGAAAGCAGAAAACAAAAGTTTCTCTCGGTCTGATCAAACGCAAAACAGCCAACAAGACTCGCAGGAGGTTGGAAAATTAGACAATTTACTTCGACTTCAAATTAGAAAATTTACTTCATTCGCACAATTAAACAAACGAGTCACAACGAAGAAGAAGAAGAAGGAGAAGAAGAAGACCAAAAGATGTCAGGTGAAGCCACTATCGCTCCAATAATTCAGCCTCTCTTCTCCCTCTTTCCGCGCAAAGTCCTTCCAAAAGCAACAAACGACGAAAGAAAACGAAGAAAAGGAACAAGTTAGATGAAAACTAATCAACGTACGCGAACAACATCCGCAAGAAAGCAGGAGGAAAAGACGAGCCTAAAAAGCTGCGGAAGAAAGTTAGTCGATGCTGCTGCATGGTGGTGCTTATTAATCACGATCGACCGGAAAATTCCAATCAATCGGACCGCGTTCCATCCGGGTGGTATCTATTCTTTCTTCTCCTTTTTTCACGTTGGATTTTTCCTTTGAAAGGAACCGCAACGGACAAGTAGCCGGGCATTGGCACTGTACGAAGCGACGGCAAATAGAGAGGAAAGAAGGTGAGAGAGGGACAGGGAGCGCAGAGAGAGATGCTCGTTGCGGCATTCGTTAGTCGGCGTTCGACGATGAAAACGCCGGAGGATGGGAAACAGACGGGGACAGGAGTCGGTGGAACGAGCGATTCAAGCGAAACGACCGACTAAATAATTGGCAGAGCGGGGGTTTTGCGAGAAACGCCGGTTGCCGCACGGGCGCCATTTAATCTGAATTAACAAGCTGTTTGACGTATTCACTTTATGCCTGCCCACAAATCGAGTTACTTGTGAATGAAGTCGTTAGGAATGCGCGAGACCAGTCTCGCTTGTTTCGCGCGACGTAGACGCGGCAGAAGTTGACTGCGGCTGAAAGACGGCATGGCTAGACAGTCCACGTTCATACGGTATCTAATTTGCCATTTGTCTACGGTGGCTCGCGAAAGTGAGTAATTCGACGCGTAGGAAACTTTTCGCTATAGATACACGTAATGCATTTTCGCATCGGTTTCGAACTTTAACGATACAAACATGACGGTGTTGTCTCGTTATTGCCAACGAAATCTCGAAATGTCTCGCATAACGCATTCGATATGGACTTGCAAGTTTTCCACGGATAGCGTTCAAGCACTCGAGACGATGATTGACGAATCTTCTTCTTTTATGGAAGAAGGAGCGTTAAAAGAGGAAAACTTGTTGAACAATTTCACATTCGATATTTCGTCTGTCGTCGTCGAATAGTCAAAGCGAACGCGTGTTCATTATACCGAAGACCAGAGACGAAAAATTCCTACGCAATTTATTCCATTCACCATCTGGTCTTGCGCACTCTTTTTCCAGAAAGCTCGTCAATTACGATTTCATTTACCTCGGTGACAAAGTCATACGCGACCAAATAACGAACAAAGGAAATCAAAAAGCGTGGGCGGCGTGAAAAACAGAACCAACCGACAAAAAGACAAAACGCGAGAAAAACGAAGAGAGAGAGAGAGAGAGGGGGGGGGGAGAGAGAGGAAGGAAAAAGGAAGTGGAAGAAAAAGGAATTTAGGCGACAAACGTCAGTTGGTCGATGTTGCTGTGAAAAACGAGCCGCTCTCTGTTTCTTTCTAAGCGTCACGTGAAATCCTCGCAGGACGGAAAAAAACGTGACGGCATAAAAGAACGCACGAATATCGAACGTGACGGAAGCGCGTACAAAGCTCTTTTGAGGCTCGTTTTCATTTCGAACCGAGCGAGCGTCGAGTGCGACGGAAAGAGCCTGCGGAACGAGCTGCGGCGAGAGGAGAGGAAAAGAGTCGGCCAAGAGAAAAAGAGCAGCGGGAAAAGTGCAAAAATGTATTCCATTACACGCCAAGTGTGTATAAGAATATAGCGACTGGTTTTTCCGCGAGTTGTTCTCCGCTCGACGCTCGTCGCGACCGCTTTAAGAAAAATACGAATGTGTGTCTCGCGCGCCACTCTGCATTAGCTTTCTCTCTCTTGCAGTCTCTTCGTTTCTTTGCTTTCTCGCCTTACGTTTCGGCCGGAAAGAATAAGGAAGACGAACAAGGCTGCCGAGCGACAAGATAATAGGAAAATACGCTCGTTCTGTTTTCGAATTTCCCATTTCAAGTTTCTCGTCGATATCGTTTTCACGGATGTCGCGATGGTCTGCGCGTGGTACATTAGAAATGTTTAATTTTTAAGTTGGATGCTTTTCCAAACTTACGATCGTTTTTTACTTTCGATCACTTACGCGAATCGTACGCGAAGCTGCATTTTAATCTTTATATTGATATTAAACATAATATTCGTTCGCCTCAAAGGCACGGTAGACTTTCGTTCGAATTGATGGCGGCAGAATTAACAATTGACAGGCTCGTGTCACACACGGCGCGTGCATCCGTTGAACGAACAGAAATTGCAAGAAGGAATACTAGTTGAAACAATATTTTCCTTTCCCGCGCACCAGAGAACCGACAGTTGCAGCGTGTACGTGCCGCCCCTGATACGGTTTCGTAAGTGTTAATAAATTCAATAGGAAATTATTGAAAACTTCCTCCAAACATTTAGGATGGGCCACCCACGGATGTAGCAACGTGACACGCGCCATTGTTTAACCCCTTGCATAGGCGTCGATGAAACTCGATCACCGCTTTCAAAGCAGAATCTCACATAGAGAATTCGATTAATACGTGCTCGTAAATTATTCGTGAATCGGATTACTTCGTGAATTTTATATTAGTATTTTATATTAGGTCGCCCGATAAGTTTCTTCCGTTCTATGAAAGGAAATAGTGGATGCACAACAGCAATTTTTCTTTTATATCGTTTTATCGAATTATGCACGATCCGTTTCTTAGCAATAGAACAGAATGGGTAAAAGAAAAAATGTAGTGCATCTATTATTCCCTTATAAACCGAAAAGAAACTTTTCGGACGACCTAGTAATATTACCTTTATCTCGTCTTTTTAATTCGTCGGTTCTATATTAAATCTCGTGCAAAAACAGCGAAACATTGGAGATACAAAGCATGGCCTTTAAAAATTAAGGGTTAATGTCCTCGCTAACGTGGCATGGTACCAGGAAAAATAAAATATATTATAAATAAACTAATTTATTTCACAGTATTTTCTGTTTTTGCACGTTATCATGAAACTCCAGAGTCTCTTCCATTATATTTAACATTGTCATAAAACCAGAGAGAAAACGAGCTTACGGTGTTGTAGCATTATTTTACCCATATCGCAATATTTTACTTCGATTAATAGAAAAAGTAATAAAATGCTTACACGAAAAACGCTATAAAATTTTAATACGAAACACGCGCAGCATATTTATAGGCAATGTACGTATTCGAATAAACTAACCAAAACCGTATCATCGATTGCCAACTATTATTCAATCGCTCCATCACGAAACCCAGTAGCAATTACCCCATCGAAGCAATAAATAACCCGCATTCGGTAAACAAATCTCTCGTCACGTTGCACTCCATTCTTCCCCTGTAAATTCGATACAATTTCTCTGTACGCGTTACTTTCTACGTCCATTCCGGATATCTCCATCTTCAACAAATTTACGATTACGTATATTTAGTAATTTTATTTTTACGTTATAATCTGTAGAGACAGAGCTCTCGCACGTTCCATGTGTAACGTCGATATTTCAAGCTTCTCGACCGAAAGGATCAACGTGCATTGCCGATATAATATCGTCAATATTATAATGTTTTTATTGACAAACCACGTTTTCCTCGAGGACTCTAAAACATCGACGATATCGTTGATCGTCCGGAGGCTCCCTTACAAGTTTCCGCGCGATACGCTACGGACGATAATAGAGAGAACAACGTTTAGATAATAATTCGAGAAAATTTCCTTTCTCCGTTTTAATTACAAACGAGAACAAAGACCTGACAATCGGTAACAGCAAAGTAACATTTGTAATACCCGCTTTGAAAAACGAAGAATGGTCGATACTCCGAACTTCTTCCAACTTGTTTCATCTTTTTACCAACGTAATAACGTGTGAAAATTTGCCCGACGAAGCTCCAAGATGGCGAAGAATACACCCGTGCAGTAAAAAAAAAAGCGTTGGTCGACGGTGACGGAGGAAGCATAGCGATCAGGCGACCCCTAAAACCGGAAGCCATGGATCTTTATTAAATCCACGGAATTTATGTCGTGGAGGTCGCGTGGCCGACGAAACGTGCGCGCCGCCCGAAAGGGTATTTATCCCTCTCAGCGCGTTTCGAGCGCGTGATCCGCACGTTTGCGTTGAGCAAACGAACGTTGACGCACGGCCTTCCCTCTCCGCCATTGTGTCGACGTGCACACACAGGTCGATAGTATATTGCGTTTTTTCTTCTTGTACCGGATAATGTCCATGCCCCCAAAGCGCGACGCTCGTCAAACAAATCGTCCCTGAATGTCCGTTTTAATGAACGTGCCATTCGATTTGAACGTTTACTGCACGCCTTCGGCGAGATCAGTGCGAGTTTGAGGATTTATCCGCACGACGTACCGCGTTATAGGGCTTGCAAGAGCAATTTTTTTTACTTTACCGTAGCGAACAACGGTACACTGACTCAGAAAATTCTTAGTCACCGCTTATGCGCCATAGAAAACTTTTACGTCCGTATCGTCGCGTGTATTATCCTATGGAGCGTTTTGAAATTTCATTGGCATCGTAGCGAGACACCGCTGCAGAGATTATGTATGTGTAGGTTCAATTTGAAAGCCGTTTAGACATGTATATTTCATATTGCTAATATTCAATTGGTAAGAAGATGCTTACGATGATTTATATCTACTTGTGCAACCAGAAGGAAGTCTCTTATTACGTCAGTAGGCTTGAATATTTAGTGGTAATTTCTTGTAATAAATGCTCGTTTGTCAGTTACGTACGATTTATCGGGCGCAGGTAATATTTCATGGTAATTGTCCCTTGGAAAAATTCGACTGAAAAAATATCTCTTTCGATAATGGTCCCGAAAAAAAAGGAAATTGAAATGAGAAGACCCGCTAGTGGCATTTTATACGTTTTATTATCAAACTTGTTCCAGTAACGCAAACGATCGATCGATACCGATATCATTATCCATGTGTTAACCGCTTCGTCTCGTCAAAACAGAACGCGCGCTTTATTTGCCAAATAAAAAAGATAACGTAACGCTACGGTCACGATTTCGTTTCGTAATAGCTTCGGTGAAAAGGAATTTTTTAATAAAGGCAAGCCGGAGCGTCTATAATATAGGAAGCGCGGCAATTTAAATGTATATACCTTGACCTCTGGAGTCGTAAGTCGGCTGATATCAGCAGACGAGATCTAGAAACGCGATCGAGGAGAGACAGAGAAGTGAAGAGAAGAGGAGAGGAGAGAAGAGAAGAGAAGAGAAGAGAAGAGAAGAGAAGAGAAGAGAAGAGAAGAGAAGAGAAGAGAAGAGAAGAGAGAGCGTGGGCGTCAACTCGGGAAGTGGATATTTGAGAAAACGTAGCGGCATAAACGAGTCGGTGTATCTAGCAACGGAAGTGGCCTCCTAAAGATAGCAAGGACTTTAATTACACGAGGCCCGTTATCGTTGCGGTACAAGCGCGTTGTACTTGAAGGAATTTCGAACGCACCACTGCCTTCTCACCGATAAACACCTCTCTAAATCCATAATTATGCTACCAAGATCTTTACCGGTGTTCTTGCAGAAATGTCATCTCTCTCCCTTTTCCTCGTTCTTTCATTTTTTCTCCTTTCTTGATTACTTCTTTCTTTTCATTCCCGCTTGTTTAACGCTTAAAGAGTAACCGCGAGTGAAAGTATACCGCAGCGCAACGTTTTTTTAATTAAAACCAAGCGAACTCTAGCCGTTAAAAGTAGAAAATAAAAATAAATGTATCATGTTTTTCCTTTTAATTAATTATAGCGAAGAGCTCAAGGAGAAAGTCAAGCTAGTTAAATTCGCTTTGTTGATTAAAAATTGACACTGATAGTGACGCTAACAGAAAGAGTTTCTATACGAAACTAAAGAAGGGGAATGCTTTTAATTCGACAAAAAGTATCGAGAACCAATTCACCGTACGAAAAATATGAAAATCGATGCGGATATAGTACATGAGTATGGGTTTTAATTCTCGAATTGTCGGATGACAAGAGGGGGCAAAATGGGAGCCTCTGTTAACGATCATTTCATAGAGGACGCCATGTTATCGCTTAAATATCGATAGTCCCGTGTCAATCGACCTTCTCGATGCCAGGCTGACGCCTCTGGGAAATTTAATTTAACGCTTCGCGAATTTCAGACAGCGGAACGTTGATTCTTTCTAAACGACGAATCTCTCCTGATGTACTCCTTCCTCTTACGGATATTACGATGTCTGAGAAAGTATTCGATTCCCAGTTTTTGATTTTCCTTTTTCATGATTGTTTTTAATTTGGAACCGTGTATCGAAATAAATAGATTATTCGTGACTGGCTAAAAAATTGAACTCGCGATAAAAAGATCATGCCATTTAAGTATTAACCCCGTGATGCGCGTAGCCCCAGATTGCGCGTCGCAATATGGAAGATTTTCTTCGTTTCCGTCACTTCTGATATAAAATAGCGTCGAGAATTTTGTTTAAATATATATCAAATTTGTCCTGCCTAGCCAGCGACAGAGATAGTTGCGCGTTGCAAAAACGTGGAGAAATACAGTTCGTCGTTCGACAGTAAATTTAAGAAAATAGGATTCGTCCATAATTCCTTTCTAATTATTTACGCTTAGCGTTGTGCACAGCTTGAAAGCATATCAAATTTTGATATTTTATACAGGATATGAAAAATGTCAAATATAGAAATATCCTAATTTATAAAATCTACTTGTAAAACTTCTATCATCTTTAAGTTGTCACTCCTATACGAAAGAAAGTATTAGTAGCGATAAATTTTATACATGCGGTTTATAAAATTTCATGAACGACCTTAATTGAATCGTGCAAAAGGCCGCAAATAAAAATACAAGTGCTACATGGCAAAATCCGCCAGTCAGCTTCCAGAATATCACCGACCAAAGACAGCCACCGAATTTTTTAATGCCAGAAATCCGAGAATAAGTATTTCAGGTAGGTTAAAGTTTGAACCGCGAACTTGTCCACACATACTTACATACGTGTCTATCGAATCGCGTATTTGTCGTATAATCTATTAAATTCGCATTCGCTATCGATTCGTGGCCGCGTGCTTTCAACGTCAACCGCGTCCTCTTTACGGTCCTTCCCTAACGACCAATATTATCAGGATGATTTATTTGGAACTTTTCGAGTCTGCATACTTAGGTTATTACCGTCATAAATTCGAAACACGTTCTCCACGGTTGATACCGTACCTGACCTACCTCATCTTGAAATATGAGAAACTTCGCGGAAGTCCCTATAAAATATTCCCTCCGTCCCCTTACGTTTTTCACGTTGCTTTCCTTTCCTGGTCTAACCGAGCTGTTATTCCCATACTGTATATGTATATATAATCCTACCACATTTTTGGTGACACAGAAAAGTGCCGCTAAAGAAGGAAATATTTCTTACGATAGGATAAATATTGCGACAAAGGACATTTTTCTCCAGCGAGTCGTTCGTTTTGAGCAGGATAGCAGAGGATCGAAGTTGCATCGTTGTCACGTAAATTGCGTTGTCCCAAGCGAGAGCTCAACTTTTGACCGCAGCAAAGCAAACTATCGCCAACTGCGGTGCAACGAGATAAACTGTAACTCCTGCCGCGAGCCACCAACCAAACCGATAGCCCGGTAGTTCGAGCTATTTTCCAGCTTGCCATTCGTTGCAACGAGTCTCTTAATGCTCTGTATCGAGAAACGCATTTGTCTTCCAGCGTTCCATTAACGAGGCTCGTTGCTCCTGTGCCATTTAGATCGCCGTTCTGCCGCGCGTCGTTCCACGTTACGAATCGACGTTACAACGAATCGACCAACGATAACATTAGAACAGGGTATACCGATAGAACGTTCGCAAATTTCTCTTCGCTGTTTTCTTCTTCTCAGCTGTTCCGCGCGTTTCTATTAAATACGAGTACTCTATGAATTTTCGTTCTACACACGTTACGCGTTGGTCCGAGTTCGTGCTTTCTTTCGAAATTCTTATTTCACAGGTGCCACTATTTTGCTAATATTTCTTGAAGCGCGTACAAATTCGCAAGATGCGAGATCTGTGTCTGCAAAGCATATCGAACATTTTTAGCTCGTATTCTTACATCGATAAGAGGATCCACGTGCAATAACGAATAGCTAAATTCAGCAAATACGTACTACGGTATCTATACGTAAAAACATCAATATAACGATGCTATCGTATTTCATACTATTGCATTTTCATTCCATACTTTTACGTATAGTGTCTACATTTTTAGTGCAATAAAGAGAACCATACCGCTACCTATAAAACATCATACCGAAAAACCATATAAATTCGCAAATACTACGATACCCATGAAACCTATTTATTCCTACCTATTTACCATGTCTCCGGCAAGCGTCCTTATATAAAACCAAAAGCACCGCGTTATCTTACACCTAACCGCAGATAATACGAACGAGCCCTTAATCGTGCATCAAATCAGTGCAATTAACGCAAACTAATGAGCCTTATCAGATGCGACGAGGCTGTCGGATTTTTTGGTTCCTGTGAGCGAAGCAACAGCTAGTAGGAGCGGTTTACAGTGTGTCGCGCGTCCACGAAGTGAAAGAGGGGTGGTTTTGGAAGGGGTTGGATAAGAGACGAATAGGGAGCAGAGAAACGGAAGAGAAACAGAGAGGAACAGGGAGAAACAGAGACAAACAGAGAGGTGGGGGAGGAGGAAGAGCAAGAGAGAAGAAGAGAGGAAGAGCAAGAGAGGAGAAGAGAGGCAGAGAGGGAGAGAGAGAGAGAGAGAGAAGGAGAGGGAGAGAGAGAGAAAGGGAGAGAAAGAGTTGGTTGGGGTTCAGAAGGGTAGGGGATGAAAAGGTGGGAGAGAAGCGGAGAGAGCTCGAGAGGGAGAGGAGACTGGTGGAAGGAAGAAGGATGGAGGATGTCTGTCGTGGCAGAGTAGCGGCGGTAGTAGCATATACGGCGGTTTAACTCGCGGGGAAAACTCTGAGAGCACGAGCTCGCGATCCTCAGTCGCGTGTGACACGCGGCCTAGTACGCGCTCGGATCGCCATCCGGATCGTCTCATTTGCGTGGCCGCGTCGTGCTCGATCGCCTTCCAGGGTCGTTGATCGTGGGAATCGACGGGAACAGTGCATCTCGAGAGTTCTCGGACTTTGCAGAGTCGAAATTGGCATTTTTATATTTTTGCATTTACGTTTGGCAGTTCTATCGACAGAGATCGATAGGGATCGTGGATCGTATTCTTCGATTCAGGTTCGAAAGATCTATGGGATGCAGCAACTGACGAAGATTCTTGGACATTGCGGGCTCGAGTTTGGAACTTTTATCGACCATATCGACAAAGATCGTGCGGCTAATGGATCCTGGAAATTTATGAATTCAGGTTTGACAGTTTTCTAAGACGGCGATCGTGGATAGTGGAGACGTTATCGAACTTTACGGACCTGAGATTACAAGAATCGATGGATCGTAAATATCCTTGGATTTCGTAAATTCCTATTGTTATTATTAAAACTGACGAAGATAGTTGGGATCCCGAGTATTCCTGAATTTTGCAGACTCGGGTTTGGAACGCTTCTCAACGAAATTCAGCGAAATCGTGCGCATTCTTGGATCATTTACTTATATTTTTATCGACGTCATTGGCAGAGATCGAAAATCGTGCATTTGATGGATTCAATGACATCAACGAAGCTCGTAGATCGTCGATATTCCGCACTTTGGTTGTCCAAGTTTGACCAAATTTTTATCGATGGGACTGATAGAGATCGCGGATCGTGAACGTCCTGGGATTTTGTGAATCGAACTTTGGAATTGGAGAGTTTGAGCGTTGAGCAGCGCTTTCGCGTTTGGAAAATTTAAGTCTAAGATAAGTTAAGTATCGAGGCTTCGAGTCGGAAAATTTTATTACCGAGATCGATCAGTAGTCAGAAGACGGTACAAAATAAAATAGCGAATTTGTGTGATTCCACGAATGCAAAGTTTCTTCCGAACTGAAATTTTTAATACCTCCGAATCTAAGAAACATACCTTTATAAAGCTCCTATGAATTTTGAACAACTCTGCATGCTTTAAAATCACGATTTACCGCCACCAGTGTTTTAAACTTCGTCCTGTAAATCCAAGAAACTTTCGCGTCTCAAGAATTCCCTACTAACACCCTAAGTAACCAAAAACCAGGATTTATTTCATTTTTCACGCTGCATCTCACAAACTTGCCCCTCTGTTTACCTCCACCGACTCAACAAACTCGTACTTTTCCATTAACAAAGAAAGGAACAACGACAAAGTGCGAGCGTCCAAGAGAAACCTTCGCAAAATCCCACGTAGCTTCCGGAAAAGGCAACTTCGACCATAAAACGCAACGCGCGTAATTACGCTAGCGAATATAGTACTGTAGGGATCAACGTAATAAACTAAGACGTACGACGGACTGAAAATCGAATTATCGTCGATTAACATCAATCGCAGTTGTTCCATCGGATACAAGGATCAAACAGGATGTTATAAGTATCGATGCAGCGGATTAAAGATTTACCGATACGATAGATTATATATCAAACATCTGTAAAGATCGATAAAATAAATCGAGGATTTAATGCAATAGCATAAGGGCAACTAAAATAGATCGAGGGTTAAGCACGATACAGCACAAGTATCGGTAAAACATTATCGGTACGATAAACCGGGGATTAAATAGAATACTAGAGGGATCGATAAAGTAGCGTCAATACGATCAAGGTTGCAACGATCGCGAGTGATCGACGAGAGAAGGCGGCTGTTGGATCGAACGAAGGGAGAATTATAAATTCCCCGTCGAAATTATAAATCCCGCGTAGACGATGAATATTTCATCGAGGACGAGGTGAAACACAGCGGGCCATTCGTTCGAAAAACGATATCCCGGTCCTGTCGAAGGATTTATAACGATGCGCGTGAACGGGCCGGATAGAATCTTTCGCGACGTCGCGCGTTTGACGATCGTTGCAGGTGAAACGAGAAGCGCCGGAACCGCAGCACGCGTATAAGAGGGACACGTAGCTAGATACGAACCGGATGGAAACTGCAATCCGGACGTTTGACAAACTATAGCGTCGGTAACGTGCTACAGGAACGATCCTTCGCAGTTCGATTAAAAGAAAACACATTGGCACGGTGTGTCGAAACTTGTATCACTCTCTGGATGTTCCAGGGCAAATTTCTCTTGTCGAAACTTTCAAATGAACTCGTTTAAAAAGTTCGAGAAGAAGGAGACAGAATAATAGGTTTCTATCGTTCTCGACATTTCCCGGAAAAGATTCTTAACAAAATTAGTAAATTAATCAAATGAAATAAAACGATTTTCGCCCATTGTTCGAGAGGAAGCGAGCATATCAAAACACGTAAACCTTCGTCGCACTTCAAATCTCCGAATAAAAATTCCAAACGAAGACGCGCAAATCGAGTCAGTAATCAACCGACTGAACTTAAAACGCGTTACTAAATCGCTGCAAGATCTCCGCGAATCGCAGCTGTTCCTCGAAGCGGAACGTCAGTCGAAGAGCGGACTAACGAAGTGAGGAAGCGAAACGAAAAACAACAAAAAAAAAAAAAAAAAAAAAGATACAAGAAAGAAAAAGGGAAGTAGCTCGGGATTGAACATCTTTTAGATATTCCTGGGTCAACGACCTCGACGAAGCGAATGTTTAATCAACGAAGGAACATAACTACGAATCGATCCAAGATCATCGCATATCTAAGCGTATTCTGCGAGAAGATCGCGATCAAACCGGAACAATTTTTCACTTCCTCGCTGCGCTCTACCGTTCGATATTATCGAGCTTCTCTTTCCCAACAATAATATTCGTTATCCTACGAAGATCGAGAAAGCCAGCGAGCTTCTGTCGAAATTGGATTGAGAAACGACACGAGGCAAGAAGTCGAGGAGCTGGTGGCGAACGACGAAGCGTGACTGGGTGCCGGAAGTTCCGTTCTCGACGCCACTTTTGCCCACGATGAGAAACGGTTTCGCGGAACGTGACACGCTCGACGAATCCGCAATCACGATGGAAATATCATATAGCGGAATTTCGAAGCGATCGACGTCGTTTCATTGAGAAAGTACAGCGTAGACCGCGGAGAACCGATAGTTAGAGGGAGAAAGCGGAAACGGAGGATGCTAGGATCGATCGGTGCCGCGTAGACGAAATTTGACAAGTGTATAAGACACACTGTGTTTCCGTTCCAACGTTTCTGGTGTGAAACGTGGAAGAAGAGGCAAGAATCATGAGGGATAAATTTGCATTCAGCGTAAGTGCTCTGGAAATATTGGATTCTGCGTTTATTTTAGGAGGCGAGCGTGACATCGATGCTGGTCGATCGATCGCTGCCAAGTTCTATCGTAGGAACTGTTGCCTGTAACGTCGAGGTTCCAGAATTAATTATAAAGCCTTCCTTCTAAGTGTGCGTATTTTTAAAGGGATCAAATATTGAGCAGGTCCGAGTAGATCGCGAAGGGAATTGTCCGATACAACTCGTTGATTTATTGTCGTAACTGTGTCAGATGACGAATATCTTACTTGTGTATTTTAGCTTGGGTCATTTCGTTCTGCGAGATGATGCTTCGTGAATCGTAGTTTTATCGTAAAATGTTACGAATATATTTTTACAAGTTCCCACTTCGTTTTCTTTTTAATATTCATTTCTATTTCGAAAGTTTAAGAAAAACCTTACCTTAATTAATCACGACACGGGATACGCAACCGGTTTTCCAATTTCATGTTAGCTACCAAATCGTATAGAGGAGTGTTAATTACCGTCAGTCAAACGGATAATGAGAACCGCGTGAGGCGTGATAATGTAAAATGTTAGGCTACCGATAAAACATAAATTAAACCCCTTGATCGTAGTACGAGTTACTCATCTCGATGTTACGCGTACAGGCGAAAGCCAATAATTAAAGTTGATGCGGGGAATATCGTATAGAGATAGAGATGATGTATTTATTCGGTACACATGGCGCAATTTCCGATAACTAATAATTCCACGTGTACATATTTACAATTTTAACTTCTTCCGCTATGATTTTGTTTACACGCAATCGCGAGTTTTAATCTGTTTTCGTTTTCCATGCGCGTCGAACGATATCGCATCGACAAAAAGCATAAATCGCAAAAGCTCGCGATTATTAATCTTTTTCCTTGCAAAATTGATATCCTTAAATCGATTGAATATTCAATTACAGTATAATTTACAATTACACATACTATTGATATATTAAATAAATAATTAAAACATTGCAAGGTCTTTTCAATATATATTCATAATACAGGTATTTATGATATATTTATCATTACGATGTACAATTTCAATTACGATCAATATATTCGATTTATTAGCTATACAAATTAAATTCATTTCTTCCTTGTACAGGATGCAAGGAATCTTATTGCTTCCTGAAATGTATCTATATAAAAAGATACAAAGATATTTAGTTCATCTAGAAACGAATAGTTCATTTAGAATGATGTAATAGCGATAACGAAATTAAAAAACCAAAATGCACTCTTTTCCCTATAAATGCGTAAACACGCCTACGGTATATGATCAAATGCAACACTATTGAAACAGGAAATAATTATCGATAATCAGCGTATACAATTCAACAAATACCATTATAAGATGGTTTCAACCAGTTAAATTACCAACGCACAATACACATTCGGCACTGTTGTCAGCTATTATTATCATACGTATTACCCGACATTAATCATTAAATGATTCGATTCTGACCGTGTTAACGGCGATAACGTGATTTACAGTCTGGGGTGCCGGACATGCACGAGACCCTGTCCAGTTTTTCCGAACAGTTCAGGGACGGACCGCCGAAACCGGAAATAAAACCGGAAGCAGCCAAGGAGTCGGAGAGGACGGACGAACCCAAGTGTGGTTGGTTCTGGTTCAGGCCCATGTATCTGCAGCAATTTCGAACCGCGAAATGGGCGCTTTTCTGGTTATGTTGGACAGGTGCAATGCAAGGTAAGCTATTCGAATCAGAAGAACAAACCCATGTATTCGGCAATTTTGGAGGCGGGCAAAAGAAAGTTCATAGAATAGCAAATTTAAAAAGGCACTGTAATCTAGCAAGGTGTATTTATATTTAATAAGAACGACGAATAAATGTAATATGTAGTACAGAATGGATAGCTGTTGCCGATATTAGAATTGATTTTTAAGTACTACTTTGAATCAATA
>JACXIV010000036.1:1189289-1311789 GCA_014737475.1 Bombus confusus | reverse complement strand
TTATCCGTTCACAAGTATTAGGATAGTGCCAGAAGAATAACGCCAGCGTGATAAACTATAGCACAGTTATCAAATTTTGTTTGGAACTTTGAAACGAAGAGAACTCGTGTATTTTTTTGTAAATTGGTTTGAAATATACAGAATGTTAAAAGACACAAATTGTAGAGGCACTCGACGAGAATAATGAACAAAAAATAACGATCGAGGTGAATAAAATATCATTTATTAAATTACAGTACAATTTTAACCTACCGATAAAAATATTTCATAAATTTGATATCATTAGGTAAACTTTTTCAGCGAATTTACATATACAGCAAATTTAGTAAAATTTCTACATAAAATTCTATCGCAAAATTTGTCCACCTTGCAAAAACGACTCCCAGTTTAAACCCCTTCTCCGAGAAAAGCCCCATTCGTTGAACCGAATATAAAACCAGAAGCAAATAACTCTCTACCGAAACACAACCGTCAAAAGGAGAATCCATGAAGCAAAAAATCTCGAGCAGGGGCCCACCCCTCTCTCCTCTCCACGTTTGAATCACCCAGAGAGAGAGAAGATTCATTTTTGCGATTGTCAGAGATGGTTGAACGCTTTTGTCAAACGATACTGTACGGCATGGCCACCGGTTTTGTAATTCAACGCCCTGTCAACGCCTGCATCCAACGAACGAGGAGCACTGTTCGATTCAGAGGCGATCAGCATCGTGTATATTCGTGAGAAAGAAGTGTTTAATGGATTTACGTTCGAGAGAGCGATTTCTTCGAGGGTGAGCGGACACCGATTCGAGCAGAGGGGAGAGATCGTAATTGAATTAGTTTGGCCCTTCTGATTCATTTACACGCGGCACACGGATTTGCTTCGGTGCATCGGATACGAACGACACACGTGTATCGAAGATCAATGTTGTTCCCAATTTGAGAACTGGGACAACGAGATCGTATTATCGGGAGTATTATGAGGATACTCGAGTATTCCTATCGATCGTTTTCCTGCCGTTTTAAGTCGGCCAGGATCGATAAAATTCGAAATACTATCGGTTGTACGATGCTTTCCAGTACGGTGCAAAATAGCACACGATATACGTAGCTCTTACAAGTTTCCGATTGGTTATTTCGATGGAAAGGAAATTGAATTTCAGTGCAGAGGGGAATGGATTTTGGAACTTTTATAAATTGAGTAAAATTAAACACGGTAAATGCAGTGGAAATTATAGACGTTGAAACGTCTTCGATAACTGCTACATATTTTCTAAATAAATCTTCCTAGATTACGAAACGTTCGTATTCCATGAAAACCGCGTACTAAATGCTCGGAATCGTTATCGTTCTTGGCTCGATCGACCCTATTTTATTTACGTATAATATGTAAATAAGCGGACTACGCGTTCGTTAGAAAAACTATTATCCAACCAGTCAATCGGCGATGATTAAACGCTGCATCGATTCAATCGTATCGCTCTAATAAGATTCTTCGAAACTTCTATTACGTAACCATTGCGCGATATACATATAACATTGAACGAAAAATTTCCCTCCTCCATACGCAAAATTATACAATTTCTATGAGAACTTACATTGACTTTTTTAGGCGAGTCAACTAACACGCTAAGCTGAACTATCATTTATTTGTGTCGCTTCGAGTTTTTAAGTATTAAAATTGCTTGAAACCACTTTACTACCAACTTGTGTGATTTCCTGTATTTTGCAGTTTCGTTTTATTAAAATCCTGCGCTTTTCTTCTAGGTATGGTGGTCAATGGTTTTGTGAACGTGGTCATAACCACGATAGAAAGGAGATTTGGTCTGAGGTCATCGCAGACCGGCCTGATAGCAGGTGGATACGACATAGCTAGCTTCCTTACACTCGTTCCAGTCAGCTACCTAGGTGGCCGTTCGAAAGCATCGAAACCGAGGTGTGTATACATATACCTAAATGCGTATTTCACTAGACGAAACTAAAAGTTAGGAGTGTAATGCATCTAAAAAAATTTATCGATCTTCTTTCCAATTTTTCTCACGAAAACACCTCTTCTCTAACCTGATTTCCTATAGGAAATTTATTTTCCCTAATCGTATCGATCTTACAGCGAATCAATGATGCGTATGCGTACAAACATGTCCAGATATATACCTTGTACATATATGTATAATGTATATATACGTATGCACGCATACAAGGTATTGTCTTGTCCATTAATATTAATGCCGATATCGGTTCACCCCGACAGTTCTCATAAATATTAATCCTAACGTCAGCCGGACGGACAATGTCGGTGTTAATCTCCATTTCGTTTCTTCCCTTCGACACTTTCGTGCCCTCATCCCCCTGCATGGTACGGACTTGATCCTAAATCGATAATCGATAACGCTTGGAAACAAACAGCTAAACAGCGTAGCCTCGAACCTGAAGTTCCAACACAAATGTTTATAGCGTCTAGGATTTATGTAATTTAGCCCTTAAATACTTTCTTAAAGAGTTTTCTAAATGATACAGTAACAGACTTTGAGATTTCGAATTTCTTGTAAAATCAGATTGCCGGTTTCATCTTTGTTTGACAGGTACATAGGCATAGGTGTTGTAGTCTTAGGCTTAGGAAGTCTACTTTTCGCGTCCCCTCACTATATTGCTGGACCATACAGAGGCGGCCAGCAATCGGAAAATATATGCCAGAGGGTGACGAACACATCGTCCCGTTCGGTAAGTAATTCCACGCAGCTGCTAACTAAATTTGATAGAAATCGGTGTTTTCTCAGCTGATTTTCATATTACGGCGCGAGGAAAGACGTTTGAATAAATTTTTGAAAACGTAATGCAGTTTATTTTTCGACAACCTCAGAATTTACTGCGACGAAGGTTTTGTAAAAAAGAAGAATTCAAAATTTAGGAGAAAAGTGACAAGCGATAATTATTGCGAAAGAAAAAACAAGGCAGAACAGATCATTAGTAATTATCGCTAAATTCACGTTCGCTAGCATTTAATGCGTGTATTGACGAAATTAAATTACGCGCAGGCTGACTTAATAAATGGAAGCACACAATGATAGCTTGGAATATTAAACATTGACTAAAAACAAAATACATAGATGAGAAGAGGTTCTTTAAGAAGAAGCTCATTCCTATTTTAATGCGATAATTTTATACTGTTTACTACTTGAGAATCAATTACTAGAGGATATGAGCTTGTGCCTTTGATCAACGAAGAGTGAAGATCCAATTAGGAGTAAGGAACACGGTTTACTGATGGATGTCACCCTTTATATCGCAAAATTCCTGTTTTTATAACATAATGCAATTTTTTATCGACATATATCAAAAACAGATGTTAATTTTTCTATCGTTAAATGTCAAAACTAAAAGTTTAATAACATACGCATCCTTTTTCGAAAAAATTAGAAAGTAGAAAGAAATGGTAACGTAAAAAAAAACCGAAAAACAAAGAAAAAATTGTAACACCGCGTTTTTTTAACTTTCGAAACAAGAAAATTACTACGTCAAACGTAAATACCTCGAAAAACAATTAATCTTAATAATGAAACCAGCCATTCTACAAAAAAAAAAAAAACTAATTACACATACAATAAAAATCATCCGCGTAATCGATCGATAACTTCGTAGACTCGTTACTTTTTTCATCCTGTAATAAAAAAAGCCACCATTGCGACGTAAACGGTGTATAATCAGCTGACATTTTAAACGTTCCATTCTTTTTATTCCAATTCGAATAAAATCTCGCGTTATAGAGAGAAAGATCAGACATATTTTTGGACTATTCTCGTTTGCTGATTAAATTACTTTCAATAATTCGCTTGCTCGCCATTCAGCTATCCTGTAACGGATCCGTGGGCCAAATAGACCAGGAACCATACAGCGGGTTGTACTTAACTATCTTTCTGATGGCCCAACTTCTACACGGGGCGGGTTCCGCTCCATTCTATACGCTCGGCGTTACATACCTAGATGAGAACGTGTCGAAAAAGATGTCCTCCGTGTACGTAGGTAAGAAAACCACGTCTGTCTGTTATCGTCTTTCCTAACTGTTAAAGCTTCTGTTGCAAAAAGAAGCTAAAGCGTAGTTAAGTATTATTTGAGAAATATCGAATCATTGGCAGCGATTATCGGATTAAATTCAGTACGTAGATATATCGCCGCTGAAATTTTCAAATCACTTTTGATATTTACATTTTACGAGAGTAAAGGATATAAAAAAAAGAGGAAAAAAAGGAAAAAAAATGCTAAAAACACTACATCTTTCCCCTTAAATTTTTGGTTGCATCGCGTTACATTTACAGTGTATCTTTGTTCTGTTCAGGAATTTTCTACACAATGGCCATAATAGGGCCTGCATTAGGCTACGTTGTCGGAGGCGAGTTGTTGAAGCTGTATACAGATTTTATCACCGTAGATCCGTCAGAGTGAGTCTGAATACAAATTTTTATAACTTACAACTCGTACACTAGCGTCATATGCATGGCTTTCATGTATGTCCATAATGAATGTTATGTCCGCTTTTCAAAACAATTCATTCGGGAAAATATAACGAAGGTATAAATAAATTGGATCAAAAAAAAAAAAAAAAAAAAAATAATACAGATACACACGTGTATGCCATTATACAAACTTGAATCTGTAAACACGATTCCAATTTTTCGCATCGCAGAGAGTTCAAAATTAACGCAAATAAAAAATCCCCTAGGGTTACTTAAACATCGTCCTTCGGTATCACCCTCCACGCGTTAAGCACGTGATATTAACTAAAAGTTAGCCCTGAACTCTCGGTCGAGTATCTCCTCGCGTTATTACGGGAAATACCAAAGACAGCGCGCAAAATACCCATGATTCGTTGATGAAAGAATCAAAAACATACTAGAATTACTTCTAGAAATGTCCTTCTCCTATCGATTCGTTTCTCTCTTTCCAAATCGTGAATAACGTTTTTCCGTAGTTCTAGATGAAACAGGAACGTTTATTAATTAGATGCGTTCTTTTAACTTGCGCCATTACTCTTTCGAAATTGCGCAAAAAAATTCTCGCGACCGTTGCCCGTGTTTACCGGGGGAAGAGCATCGATTCATTTCGAGGAGTGGCTTTCAAATAAACTTTCAGAAGAAACTTGCAAGGATTCTAAATTTACTGATGTCCATTCGGATGGTCCGCCGCTACGAGAGGCGCAGTTAACCGTGAAATGCGAAGGGAGATCCTTTCGACTTTTAATTTCAGTCTGCTTCTAACCACTTCTTGTGCTCGTTCCTCGTCCCCCCGCCTTCTCCTTCCTTTCTTTTGTCTTTCCTGATGTAGGCTGTTATCATAATAATTTCTTGCCTCCTCGAGCTTTAACGGGAACACAGCCTGGGCCTGATTTATTAATCGCGGAAAAATGGAAGTTGCCGAGAAAATGATCACTCTGCGAAGTTTAGTGCTTTACAAGACAAAAGTAGAAACGCAGGAAGAACTGTTTTTGCGAGTTTGATCTTCTTTCGAAATCGAATCTTCCTTATTTTCAATCGATCGTTCGCAATTTATTGCAATAAATCTCCTCTATCTTGAAATTTTTATTCCGCAATATCCGTCTCTCTGCATGCTTCGAATTTCAATCTTCTTACTGTACTTACGAATACTTTACACAAATAAATATCCACGATATAATTATTAGCTGGTAATTTACTGTATTTTCACGCGAAATTCTTATTTGTACAGTAGGCGATCTTACAATATTCTTCCATCTTCAAATCTCAATTCTTGGCGATCTTGATCTCTGTGCAAGTTTCGAATTTCCATCGTCCTACTTTATCACCGATATCTTATATTGCACACAGGCGTCCCCAGTCTAATTATCGCTTACACTCTTACGCGAGAACGTCCTACAAAGAAAAAAAAAAAAAAACGTTCGAAGAGTTTGGGAAAGTTGAAAGGCGAAAAATGCAAATAAAGAAGAAAACACGACAGAAGCGTGGACGTCGACCAAACAGAAAATACGTAGCTCCGAATCGATAGCCCGTCATTTAAAAGTAAAATACGCCAAGATAGAACCTCGGACGTTGGGAATCTTTTACACGGCCGACAAACTCGATTTACTGTTCGATGCTCTCGGTGTCATGCGCGTCTCGATTCGCGAGCAGAAAGGATCGAAAGCGGGAAAAAAGGCGGGAAGGAGGACAGCGAGCAACGATTAATTCGATTCTCGCGTGCATCTCGTGGAGGGGCTGTGACTGAACGAAAGAGACGAGGATCGCTCCGCGGGGGAAAGAAGCGTTGCAGACAAATGGAACTTGATTGTGCTCTAAGTGTCGGGGGATGAAGTGACACTTTTGAAGGGTAACATCGGCATCATCCTCAAACGTTGGTTCACCGCTTGACATTTTCCCCACGGGCTGTGTACGAGTACGTGTAGGTGCGTGCAACCGCGTCCATGGGGTTACATGCGCTATTAATCGCGGCCCATTACACGCTCTAATGGTCCTCCGAGGTATTTTCAACGGGGCAGGGAGCAGATTGAAAACAAAGATTGTACCTTCTTCAAAATTTCTCTACCACCCTGCGCGGTTCTTGCTTCGTGCAATTGAAAAATTTTGACTTTTGTCGCGGCATTGTGGCAGTTCCGTGTCATGCGCGTCTTCTTCGAGAAGCTTTCCTTCGACGAAGGAAAGAGTTCAAATTCCAAGATACAAATTTGCTCCGATGCTTTTTCACGGTTACGTGGCTCTTTTATCTCCCAAACTCTGACGTAAATATCATAAATCACCGCGTCCTGCATATTTTGCAAAATCTATAGAATCCTCTTACTCCCCACTGATAAATTAAACTAAACTCCATCAAAGCCAAAATTCCCTGTCTTCCAAACTTCACCGAAAGGAATTCGTCTGTCTCGCGAAAACTAATAAATCAACGAAAGCAAAGATTAATTAGTTGATCCCGTGACACGAGGCAAAAAAGGAAGAGCGTCGACTTCGGCATCCTCGTTATCGTTTCAGGGACAAGAAGATATAATTAAGCGGTGCAAACACGTTTGAGAACGTTTGGCCGTCGTAACGACAAGCTGCTGCTCCTCCTGCGAAGCTTCTCTTCAAGGCCGTGAAACAGCAAAAATAGATAATAAAAATCCGATAGTATATGGTTGTATACCAGCAACATCATCCCTGTTCATTAACTCGATTCCTCTTCGGGCGTTATTCCTGCACCGTTTCAAACAAGATCCCAGCCATGAAAATTCTATTTCCACGATCCTGTTCCTCGTGGTTTACCACGAGATCTTCGTGCCCGGTCATTTTTCACTGCCTCTCGCATCCCCGACCTCGAGTCTCGTCTCCGAGATTTCGCGATTAATTTCGAAATTCTGCCACGTGGATTTACGTACGTGTAAGATGCAGGAATATAAAGTTCGAATTTGTTACAACGCGGTGTAAGACGATGCATCTGCAATGTGCTTCAGAGAAACGTGATTCACTCGTATTTTCGAACTACCAGTTGTCGAGTGTCGGGTTGGCAGCGTGCGTTTCTGCGGCTTTCCGATGGCGGTGTCTAGTAACACGAAAGTTCTTTTTATCCTTTTTCTATGCTTATTGCATCTTCAAGCTCTATTCGCTGTGTTCCAGAAATTTATAGTTTTAACCCTGCCGCGGTGCGCGTCGTTCTTCGTGCCCCGATTTCGTCTCAGCAATTTATGTTCGTAGAATTTGAGAAATTTTCTAGCGATAGAAAAATGAGATTCGATCGCGATTGGCCCCGAAGAACGCAGCCATGTTCGGTTAAGCTATTATTATTTTATACGTTAAACATATAACTTGTACTGTATCTCTCGCTTTATCATTTTTCGAGCAGGAGATCTCCAACATTCCTACATCGTAATCTTAAATTTCCTAGTACAAATGGTCAACTAACAACGAGTATCGTAGCTGTGCACACGTTCGGCCCCAAATGTTGGACAGATCGGAGCAAACAGCCGATAAATCCTGGCGGGAATTTAATAAAGTTGCCGTGACGGTCTGGCTAAACGCACCCCCACTCTTAAAGCGGCGGGGGAAAAAAAAGCGGGAAACGCGTTTAACGCGTAGCGACACGAGAAGCGACAAATTCCGATGGTGAGCCCATTACGCGCCATTCCCCATCGGCATTCGGCGACTATGAACCCCTTTAGCCGGTGTAAAACGCATAATGAACGCGGACAACTTTCCAGCCATTGTCCGTCCGTCGTAATTCTTTCTTCCAAGTCTCTTTCCACCACCAATTTTAATGTTCTCCAAGCGTTTAAGGTTCAGGAGATGGATTCTTTTTCGCGAGACCGCGCGTTCGATTTCGCGGAAATGTTCGAGAATGTTTCATAATGTATTTAATGGTTTGGAGATGGAAGTTTGAAAGATCTTTGACACTTGATCGAACCAGGATTTTGCCCATTTTCTCTTATTCGACTCTTCGTTAACTCTAACTTACGATTGAAATTCCAGAGGGATTAAAGAAGTAAAATTTTCGTAAATAGATCTTCATAAAATTAAAAACAATTAGAGGAAGTTACACGAATATCAGAAATAGTTGAAATTATTTGCCCGGCGGGGATTTCCATCTTCTTCTAAATCTTCGTTTCTTCGAACGTTAGTCTCTCTGCAAATCTAAAATTTCCAGCTCGTTAAAAATTAAGAAGCTTATCAAAATTCCTTTTCCATTTGTCCGCGTTTCTACCGACGAACAGATTCAACACCAGGAAGTCATAGCAGTCGAGTGTCGTTCAAAGATCAGTTACGACTGACAGACAGAAAGAAAACGGGGGAAAAAGAAGGCTAAACGGCGATTTCTTCGGTCGGTATAGAGCAGAGTTAAGTCTGCTAAGGGATGATCGCGCAGTTAGTCAGCCGTTCCCGAGCAATCAATCACCTCTTCCCAGTCGGGTTTTGCCAGGAAAAAATGAGCCCAGCCCATCGGACGTAGCAAACGTAACTCCGGCGGGAAAAAAGTTACGTAAAACCTCTGCTAGAAATATTCGCTTCGTCAATCGATAAAACGTCCCTGCTCGTCATATCCAATTGATTCGACGTCCAACGTCATATTTGCCGATGATACTAGTTAAATTCGAGGTATTTCGAAAAATATATCCAGACTATGAAAAAATTGGAGGAACGTTGTTTGCTTCAACTCTATTCAAAAATTAATCGAATCAATTGAATTTTGATATTTTCCTTCCTTTTAAACGGATAATATCTCCTTCCTGTCGTAGACTTTTATCATATGCGCTTTCGGTTACTGTCACGAATGTAAAATTATTCGATTCGATTATTTACCTCGACTAGTTCGAAGCGATCTTCGTCATCGAATATTCCACCACTCGTTTTACCACTTTTACACTTCGTACAATATTTAAGAGTGAATTACTAATCACGAAGCTTGATCCAGTTATCTGTATGACGTAATCCTCAATTTCGTACTATACATTTACCTATTGCGAAGCTAATCACAGTTAAATCACCTTGTAATTAAAGCAACAGGCTATCTGGAACCATTCTACTGGAACCATCGGAATTATATATATTAAACAGAAGATAATATACTTTAACGACAACCGAATATTTTTTCAGGACAAAGATCCGTGTAGTTTGATCCGTAGAAATGAACACACGAAAAGTTTCAATTGGAGAAGCGTATATCCTTTGCTGCTTAATTATAACTCTGTTACATCATCCTGTGTTAACCTGTCATAAGCTTCGATAATCGTTTTAACGCGTCTCTTCTCATCGCTAAAATTCATCGAGAATATCCCGTCTCTATCGAACAACCATCGAACAACATCCTTTGTCCAACATCAACTACGACGCGCTCTTCCCGGTTGAACCCTGCTAATCCTCAATTTAAAATTCGATTCTCGTAACTGCCTAAACGACGGAAGTTTTAAGGCCGGGTCGCAACAGGATTTACCGAGTTTTCCGCAAACTTAAATTGCGTGTCGAAGCGAACGCAATCCGATAATTTGCAAACAGAGAGAGGTCGCTTCATCCCTACAGAGACGTCTAATAGAAGCAAAGAGACGAAAACGTTTGTCGAGAGCTAATAACATTCTCGCGAGTGCAATTACATTTTCCTTCCGATTCCGTTGGATGGAGCTGAATGGAGCTGGAATGGAGGAAAAAGAGTAGAGTAGCCGTTTGGGTTACGACCACTTCCGGTTGCAAGCTCGCGTCTACTGTAGCAGCTTAATAGCTACTATACACCGTGGACCTAAATTCCTAGTGCAAGTGAAACCAAGCATGCACTATGGCTCGAAAGAAAATCAAATACAGTAAGACTGTCTACTACGTTATAATGATTAATTAAAATGGTCTCGGAGGGATTCAACTAAAATTACGTTATTTTTCGTGATTCAAGAACTGCAAATCGATCTATCGAAAATACTTGCAACAATAACGTTACGCCTTAAAAATACTGCATTTAAAATACTCGTAATAATATTTCGCGGATGAAACAATTCGCTGTTTAGAATCCATCTCGTTATTTACGTCCGCAAAGATACGAGTTTGCATAGAAATCCGCGATCTACCGATATGCGCAACACAAAAATTACTGTGTACCGTCTTATCCTACAGTACGACGTATTTTGACGCTCGTAAAGTCCCTTGCTTCTCTTGTACCGTGAATTTAGGTCCACGATGTACGCGCCTCGTTTAATTTCGTAGTCAAACAAAAGATTGGACGGCAGATGTTGGTTCGAGCGACTTGCCTCCGAGTACTTTTCATAGTTTTCCGCTTTCTCACCTTCTGCTCTCCACGCTACGCTACGAATAGATTACGCTACATATTGCGCCGTAATACCGCGATTCTGAAGGAATTTGCTAGGCGGCGAGCTCGGTTATGCTCGTACGATGATGATGGCGCATTGTACCCCGTGAAGCAGAGGATGATGAGCGAGAAAGGTTCTGAAAGTACTGGCGAGGTTAGAGAATATCGCTCGTGGTAGACGTCTCCCATGGAAAAATGTCTAATAGCAGTGTTATCTTCTCGTTATTCGGCATTTTTATATTACGCAACATGATCCACGAATCGTGAATACGATATTTAGCTTATTGTCATCCTACGAGCACAGCGTCCTTCGTTTCCTAACCAAATTACCAGAATTTTTTCGTGGATGAGGAATCGCGGAGGCCGGACGATACTTTTGTCCGCGTATCGGTTTAGAACACGAGGAGAGGAGAACTTCCGGGCTCGTAGCGCGGCAATTAGTCGGGAAAGTTGCAGAAGCTCGGTCGGTTGGGAATTTCAGGCCGTCGCGCGGTGCGGCGCAATTAAAAAAGCGCGAGGAAATCGGCCGGTTGCGCGGGAAGTTCCGCGACGGAAGAGCAATTCCGGCCTACTCACCCTGTCGTGCTCGCCGTCCGCTATACTGTTCCGAGATAATTACATTTTTCCCCCTGGAATCCTTGCCCGCTTTTTTGTTTACGCGCGGCCTACTTTCTCCCGCAGTTTCGTTTAATATGAACGCCGCTTTAAAGCGTTTAAAAAAGAAAGAATTGACCCGTTTCGCGAATATTAGCAGTGTCGTCGAGCTTCCCTGTTTCCGTCTAAAACGACGGCAAAGTAGGTAGATCGACGTAAAGTTAGGAAGACGATGAAAATTCCAAGAAAGGATTATTAGTCGGTTACAGCGTGTGTTCTATAATTGTAATTATTAATTCTGTATAATTTAAAATGTTTACTAATTGTAGGCGATATTTGTTCAGGATTGGCTTAACACCAAACAGCAACGTATGGGTGGGAGCATGGTGGATAGGTTTCCTAGCAGCTGCAGTTATATGTTTCGTAATTGCTATACCGATCTTGGCGTTTCCGGCAGCTTTACCTGGTATGTCAACTTAAATTCGCAGAAGACGTCGCAAAGATTTTTCCTTTCTACCGTCTGAAACTAGCAACTTTAAATATATACGCGTAAGGAACAGATTTGTAGCGTTTGACGTTACACGCGTCAATTATGTTATTACGTATACTAATTATCAGAAATCAACTTCATCCTGTCATCGTATTCGTTTTACGCGTCTGTGCTAGTAATAGTACTAAAGACTGAAATCATACCAGTCCTTCTTTTCATATAATTTTCTAACTGAACTATGTACTTTTCAAGATACGCGATAGTCCAAATACTTCTCGGTAGTGGAACGTTAATCGACTCTTCAACGATAATGCCTCTTTTCTCAGGTTCGGAGAAATTAGCCAAAGAGAGGGTGTCAGAGGCGCATCAGAAGGCCGAGCAGCCGTCCTCGAGCGATCGAGGAGAGGCGTTCTCGAAAATACGAGAACTACCTCGTGCTCTGACCGATCTGCTCGGTAATCCAGGATTTTTCATGTTGAATCTGGCAGGTGCCAGTGAAGGATTGCTTATAGCTGGTTTCGCCGCGTTCCTGCCGAAGCTGATCGAAAATCAATTCAACGTCAGCCCTAGCTCCGCTGCGTTACTAATGGGTGAATAATATTCAAACATTCTGTTGTAATCGATCAAAGAAGAAAAAAAAACAGAGAGAGAGAGAGAGAGAGAGAGAGAGTCGCGTGACTCTCGTCCATCGTAACGCGTAATCGTCGACATTTTTCGTCAAATACCCGAAACATTTTTTTATTCCCCTCTTTCATCGTGCAACCTTTTTTTTTTCTTTTACTCTCTTCGCGCAACATAAAATATCGACTAAACGATATGTTACCGTCAGATATCTGCGCGGATGTCGCAGGCATAAATCATCGTCAACGTTTTTGTACAGGGTGTTTCACGCAAATAGACCAAAGTATAGCTTGATACGCGGAAGGTTGAAAAGGATTTCGATAGGCAAGAATCAGATCGTTTCAAATGACGCGTAATGTTATGGTATAAAACGATATTCGATACGCATTAGTCTAATAACGGTAATATATTTCTGTCTAGTTACTAATCGTAGGTAACATAAAAGTCAGGAAATCGCAAAAATAGACCTGTCGTATATCTTTTTCCTTTAAGTGGATATTTAATTTTGACTGATAAAATCTTTTTTCCCCTTCCACCTTCCCACGACGATAGGTTGGCGTCTTTGCGTGAAACACCCTGTATTTCGACGTCCACGATATATTTACGATCGACTGATATTTCGACGTAATTTCGCGAAATTTCGGAACGCGACCAGCAGGACCTAAACTCGCGTGCAAACTGGTACTCGAACCAAATGGACCACTTTTTATATCTGTTTTTATCTTTCCTTTTTGTGTGTGTTTTTTTAGGTCTAGTGACTGTACCCGCAGGCGGTGGCGGTACCTTCCTCGGTGGTTATCTCATAAAGCGTTTTAATTTGCCGTGCTCGGGCATTTTAAAGTTCTGCCTGCTGGCCACCGCGTCCTGTATCGCCTTCACTTTGTGCTTCGTTCTCAACTGCCCGAATTTAAACTTCGCCGGAGTCACCGTACCCTACTCGGACCAAACCAAGTACGTGATTGTTTCCTAACCGTGTGCGCGTGAATTTCGTTTATTTCGTTTAAAACTAGCTTTAGTACAGTGGCGAGTAAAATTGCGTATCAGAAACTCCATTTTCTAGTTGCTTCGCCTCGCGTTCCAAACTAGCGAAAAATGGGACAATTTTGGCTGTATGCATATTTATAACTTTATCGACGATGTATGACTCTGCCTTTCGTTCTTTGTACGTTTATCTCCGCTTTCATTTGTTTTCGCCCATTTTCGTGTTTCTATATTTTTCATGCTTCGTGGCAGCCGAAATCAACCAAATACGAGGAAGTTCTATCTATTTGTCACAAATTCTTATTCCATCTTAATAATTTCAATCAAACAACGAAGACTTGTCTTGGATCAATAAATTTTCCATCGCATGCTTTCGTCACAATCTGAAGCAAGTGAAGCGTATATTATGAGAAACTGCGAGAGATATAATTGCTGCGTAATTAAGAAATTTTACGTTTGCAGAAAATCTTTTTCATTGGACAGCACGTGCAATAACGGTTGCGGCTGCTCGAGGTCAGAGTTCAGTCCAATATGCGGAGCTGATGGGATCACGTACTATTCCCCTTGTCATGCAGGATGTTATCAAGGAACGAGGATAAATAACGTCGAAGTCAGTATGATTTCTTATCGCACTTAGTATGCAAACTCGTGAATGCCTAGTCTGTTTCTTGCAGCTACATGTATATACATGTGTATATATTTTCCTTAATCTTCGCCTTGTCTTTATTGCTAACGTGCTATTTCAGATATTTCATGAAAGCGTAGGCTCGTTAGAAACAGAAACTCGCTATACATAAATATATTCAGTTGCAAGGTTGCAACGTTACTTTATCATTAATCATTAAATCATCATTATTATTTTATTCTATTATTTATTAGATCTCTCGTGGAAATAAATGTACAACTCCTAATGAAAGTTACGTTCGAAACTAATTTGCAGTCATTGCGTTAATATTCCCGTTTTGTGTTTCACAGGTATATTCCGACTGCACCTGCATACGCGCGCCACCAATAAATCTGACCACCGGTGACAATGTGATCAGTTACGAGGCAATAAACACGACTTGCAACACATCGTGCTCCTACCTATGGCCCTTCATTACTCTGGCCTTTTGCAACATGTTCATAACTTTTCTTTGCACGATGCCCGCGCTTTCGGCGACGCTTCGCGTCGTTCGAGATGATCAGAGATCGTTTGCCTTGGGTATTCAGTGGATTAAAGTTAGAATTCTGGGCACGATACCTGCACCCATGGTGTTCGGCGCGCTTATAGACGACACTTGCATTTTGTGGAATGGAACCTGCGACGGTGGAGGATCCTGCCTCGTTTACGATAATTTGTACATGAGCAGGTACGTATGATAGAATAAATATATATCGATAAAAGTATTTTTTAGGATAACTAAACGTAGCAATCGTAAATATGTAGAGAGATATAAGTATCCGTTTAATAAGATGTTTGCCGTCGATCATCTTCAAAGTGTTAAACGTACACGATAAATTGCTGCTTAATTGTTTTTAGATTTATAGACTGATAGGAAATTGGAATCGTGTCAAATACTCTTTGTATACTTTCATTTATGTAGAATAAATTTCTAGTATTCAGAAATCTATAAAAAATAGAATTGTATATTTGTACTTCTTTGTCTGTGCTTTGTTACTTATTCTACTACTGTACCATAATAGTGTTTATATTTATTGCAATTCGTCTATATACATAGCTGTTATTACTATGTAGGTTAGTGTATATAAAATATCGTATCCACATAAAGATTACACGATTCCAATTCCAATAAGAATAGACTTTCATAAAGAAAGAACAAAAAACATTGACATCGTTTCAGGTACATGCTGGCTTTAGCCTTCATCGGTAAAGCAGCGTCCCTCCTTTTCTTTTTCCTGGCTTGGTGGACGTACATTCCTCCAAGCAAAAGAGTTACACAAAATTCGCGGGAAGAACCCACAACGACGTTGATGTTAAACGACACTCAGCACGAAGGGCCAACCACACCAGCAACGATAAATCCTATCATCGATCCATAAACTATTATCCGACATCTCGGTAAAGTCGCGGTAGAAATATCACGAATAATCTACATTTAATAAGATTTTTCAATGTCTGTCAAACTTATCGAAAGAAACAATCGATTGAACGAGTTTTTAAGGCGATTCGCACTTGTTGCTGCTCCATTCAAAGTAGATGACTGTTAAACCCAGTATCGCTAATGCAGAACCCAGCTTGTTCGATTTGGTAGATACATTTTTTACTGGGGGATATTTGAAAAGAGCGTGTTAGCATATAGCTTTAATATACATGTTTAATAATTCTGTTTATAGTTTGTTGTAGAATAACCGAGGGAAGCTAAGATTTAAATGGATAGATAGATACTTATTTAATATTTCTACTTTTTAATATAGATCGTGTTTACAATTAAAGATCACAGGAGAAGAATAAAACGAGTAACAATTTTCATGCTTTGCAGAGGAACGATTTAAAAATTCAATATGTCGTCAATTTCTCCATTTTTATATAATTCTAGTATTAAATATGTGTATATCTTTGCTATTTTCTCGAACATTCCAAAAATATTGATTGTCACGCAGCTTCGTAGATTCATCAGCTATTTCGAAAAGGTTTGTATCTTTGGATTTAACAAATCTTCTTCGGAACTATGTGTGATTTCCTGTGATCTTCGATCACGAGAGGAAACAATTTCATCTATAGGATTACTTTTATGGGATTTATAAAGAGCGCGTTTATTTATTATTATTGTACATGTAGTAAGCGTAAAACAGATATGGCACATTCGTGAGGAAAAATCGATATACGTGAATGTGACTCTGTAGCTAATTCAACTGTGAAATCGGTGAAACTCGGATATAAGACTATTTATTTCGAGAATTGTTTAAAATTGTACAGATACATTTATACGACTTATAATAAGTAGAATACTTCTTATGAGAGCTGTTCACTGCCAGAATTATTGTAAAGAACGTACCGTTGTTTTTTAATATTTCGATTATGAGTATCGATTATAAGATATGATATGGGCAAGTGCACTTGTAGTCCTTTTCGATGTTTATTATGTATTCACTTTCTAACATGAAATAATTCACTAGTAAGGTTCTAATTCGAATACATAACGCTAAGGATAGAAGTAATGCTGTGTCTACGCGAGCTACTTGCGAACAGCAATGTGGACTCAGCCTAACAGGATGAACGTTCGCTTGATATATCACTACGCTTTCTGTACTGTTCTATAGAAATGAATAATCACAGCTAGACACTGGATCAAAGAAGACTATCAAAGTTATCTAGAATTGTATCGTTGTATTGCCCTCTGCTATCTGATCTAAATGTGATTACGACTCGTGTAACAACCCATAATTATAACCCCAGTATTTACCGACCGTCAATTAAACCCGAAGAATGTATTTACCGCAGATGATAATAATCGATGTTTGAGGTAAAAGAAGTTATTATACATCCTCGTCTTATTTATGCGATATACATATAATTGTTACTACGACCAGCTGAACTATTGTATCACAGAAATGCCTCTGGAGGACATTGTTTTTCATAGAATTGATATACCATATTTGTATGATGTTATTGCTTGTATAAAAGACATAGTGTCTAAAGAAAATGGAACAACCTCTATTGTGGATTGATATTTGTAATAGTATATACGATTATAGATATAGTTGCAAGTTCTGGTATCGATTTTAGCATATCTCTTTTACATGTTGAATAACCTTAATATATCGATTTGAAATTTTGTATATTCAGATTTTATATGTCGCCATTAACGAAACGTTTTATTCAGAAAATCGTCGAAAACATCGGCACCAATATAAAATTTCTAGACGGCGAATCGTACGAATTTTATTAATCAATTTTTAAAAAGATATGGAAAATTTCAAGCGCTAAAAGATTTTTATTGAACATTTTCTACGAGTGCAGTTCGTCGATCGAAATAGAAATGTTTGAAATAACCAACTGAGTAAATTTCAAGTACGGGAATATATTGTGAAATGTTATTTATATCGGTTTGATACGAAACATTTTCTGCGGTTTCTAATTGTAATTATTTTCTTTATGATAAATATGTTTAACACGTGTATCGTACGCGTCACTAATAAAGAGCTAGTAAAATACGTTAACCACTCTAGTGTTCCTTATCCTTGTTATCAGTAAGTTATGAAACTGTAATAAAACAAACAGCTAGTAACATTTATCACAAGATTGCCCGATTAAATTAATTTCCAAAAATGTGGTTTCGAAATAGTGGTTAAAATTGAAACTAAATTTTAATACTACTAAACTATGTATAGGTAGACAACACTCTGTAACTACTCACGTATCGACTAATCTCATTGTTAAAAGGATTTCGTTGCTCTTTATGTAACGTCCGCGTTGAATAAGCTTTCATGCCATATTTTTTTATTATATGTCAAGAACGTTGCAGTTAATTTAATTTTTCTAACACACTCGTCTTTGCTATAACACTAGTAGCGGTTGGAGTTAAAATTGCACACATTTATGCAAGAATCGCAGCCAATCAGCTCGTATTATTTCTTATATAATTAATAATTGTATTACGTATAGTAATGCGATTAGTAATTATATATGAAATGATACCGATTGCCCGGGTCTCACCGGCGTGGAGGTTGCTGTGAGTGGAGACCCACCCTATCCACGATCCCATCCACCCTCCTTTCACGCATACAAATTTATTCGTTTAAAACATCAATTTATTAAAAAAATTCTCCTCTTGTTGTGCGTTTGCAAAACGATCGATCCCTTGATCGCTTAGCGAAACAAACAACAAAAGGAGTTTTAAGGAAAACCGACGCGAAAAGCTAATGCAGAAAATAAAAATAAATTAAATCTTAAACCAGCTGTGTAATTCAATATGAGACGCTATTTCGTGATCATATCAATATTGTACATTTTCATGACAATGAAAGTTCAATTGACTCTCATTGGCATGAAAATGTAGAATAATTAATGATTAAAATAAAAGAAAATAAATAAAATATGTCCCATATATTTAAGTAAATAGTTAATAAAATTATTTCAAAATCATACAAATAGCACTACAATAAGTTAAAAAATGTTTATCAATATCGAATAGATAATCCACTCGATGTAAACCCGAACAACCCGTGAGTGGAACAATTTTTCTGTTTCGCAACGCTAATTTATTAAATTCGGCTATAAAACAGAAAATTTTCAAAATAAATCGCGAAGAGTGCTTTGTCACGCTTGCAATAACTATTAATTTATCATTGACAAAAAAAAAAAAAGGAAAAAAAAGAAGAAAAAGATACAAAATTCCCGAAAGTTGACACCACGTAAGGGAGTATTAATTATTTCACGCAACGCTAGTAAATACTAATCTATGCACTCGTATTTAAATATACGCAACACTAATGGCGAGAGATCCCAGTGCAACCATATGGCAGGCTGCTGATGTACGATCACGTCTGTGCAACTTTATCAGTTGCATCAGGTGATCCAGGAACCAGGAACAGACTTCCACAGTCAGAGTGGAAGAGGTTTGGGCATTTTATGAACGCGACACTAATTATAGAAACGCGACTGTTCGTAAACGCAACGCTAATTGTAAAAGTAATCAAGACAACCACGATGGAATAATATCGCAACACTAATTCTCAAAAAGAATCAAATAAAAATTACTATTTATTATAAAAGCTACTTTAATTACTCGCAATAACTAAAAATCGCAACGTTAAAAAATTAATCGATGTTCAAGTAGAAGAGAACGTGACAAGTATTCTGATATAACACTTTAAAAAATTCTAATAATTGATAATAAGAAATGCTAAGAACAATCGCGGAACATTACAATTGGCAATACCACAGCAAACGCGATCGTTATTTCGTCGCAGCGCTAATTCAAACCGTAGTCGTCATTTTCTCGCAACTCTGATTCAAAACGCGAAATTCACATTTTATCGCAACTCTAATTTGCAACGCGAAATTTCAACTACTTCGCAACTCTAATTCAACCCGATATTAATATTGATCATTCGCAATGCTAAGAAAAAACCGCGATTTGCCCGATGTAACGATGGACCGACATGTAAATCGGCCAGAAGAGAACTACATACTACTACAAATACTAAAGCGAGCATAGTGACAAAGTGGTAATACGAATGACTTTCCATGCTCTGGATGACCCAGAGGATGGACAGCCATTGGTAGTGGCCCTCTTGAATGACAGTTTGTCGGGCCTCTTCGGCTCATAGCCTCTTCTTTCTTCGGGCGCAATGCCCGCTGAAACTTAAATCTAGGCTCGAGTCTCTCTAATCGCAAAATAAAACATAACTCATAATGGCAAAATAAAAATATAAATCGCGGATGCTATGCCCCGTGCACATGGACGACAATTGATCATTTTGATCGTTGTTCCGTTCGCACATGCATGCTCCAGCAATATATGTACGTTCGTTTCGAAACCTACCCCGCGACCACGACCGCGAAATTCGAAAAGTCGAGGGCCAAAACCAGAGACCAGTTTGTCCACTCGTCCCAGCTTCACCGTCAATTTTTCAAATTACAATTCCAGAAACAAGTTGGCACGCGAAAACGCGCCTACCCGACCAGAGACTGTGCCAACCTGCCCGGCCCTACCTACTTATCATTAACATTCATACCAGAAAGTTATTACCTATCCTACCTAGCCCTATATTTAAAAAGTGGCAAAACAAGCACACCAACACACTCGCTCCACGGTTCTCACACATACCACCCGGGCGCAAGAGCCTACACTAGAGAGAACGTCCCGGGACGCCTCCGACACCCGAGTTTGGCACTCACCTTTCACACTCTAGTGTACGTACCGTTTTCCTGAAATCGACTGACGATAGCTAGCGACCATTGCGTAGAATGCGATATAAATACATTCTAATTTTAACTAGAAATACGTTTACAATCGAAGAAACACATGCATCGCATTTTCTAAAGAAGTGACGTCGTTTGAACAAACGGTACGAAATTTGGTACCATTACTTTGTACTTTGAATGTTACAGTAGAATAAAGGGTATTATCGTCTATATTTGTACATTTTGTATTATGTATATTTCTATATCTATATGTATATTGTATATATATTATATATATATATTATGTATATTGCATATATTGAATATTAATAAGAACTGAAACGACGACGCAATTCCACAGCCTAACCACACACACACACACACACAATGTGGAAATTACGTCGCGCACGATACACCAATTATCGTCAGTCGCTAATAAATTATCAAGTTTCTGATCATCGTACCCATCGCCTTTCCTTCACACACGTAGCACCTGGGCACGTGAGTGAGATCCTGGCAATGGGCACGGAAAGGGTTAAACCTGAAAATCCTGATCTAAAAGACGATTAGTATATCTGCTTTGTATGCATCTAACGGACTACTACTGTTCTTTCATTTTGCATTTATTCATTATATTTGAAATTATTGTGAGTCTATATTAATTTATTGAATTTAATAGCTTAATAAATTATTGAAATTCTAGTATCGTAAAAAAAGTATGCAAAGAACAGAGAATTTATTTATGAAAGAGAACGCTAAAACTCGATGCAATATAATAATAGACAACAATTTAAACATCAATGTTAAATAATCTCAGGCGATCTCTTTGCCAAAGCATATTTTCGAAATCACGAAAAAATGTTCAAAATTTGTTGCTTTGATTCCAAAATCTGCCTGCCGCGAAATTTCTTCTTGCACATAAAAAATGCCTTTTTTGTACGGAAAGAAGTGAACTTTAATACTTTTGCAAACAAATTATGTATAATACGTATTGTCATCATTGTAGTTCTAATCTTTTTGCGACAAAATCGTAAGATATTGTACTTCTCGGTTGCAAAATAATCGATTCAAGTAATTTCAACATTTATTATGTATTCAAATATTCATTCGTTTTATTTATACGCATTCTTATATCCGTATGAATATATTGGACTTTATTCATGATCAGTCATAATTAATTAATCAATTACTAATACTACACAGCATTATTCAGGTTAATAAAAAACGCGATGTGCAAGAAGACCTATCCTGAACTAATAAATAAAACACACAAAAAAAAATATGTATTACCACTCACGGGTATAATAAATACCCGCGGTCACTATGCTCGTAAAAAATTCTACGTGATACAACCAGTCACCCGTGTCGATTCGGACCTTTCATCCTACGACATGATTGAGTGACCGGAGGGACAAAAAGCATGCGACTCACAGTTACATACGAAGAACGATGTCGGCAATGTTGACATAGCTCAGAGGAAACCACCGTGAAGGCCGTCATCCCGGAAGAATCATCAAACCTTACGGTAGAAGTACAGGTTGCGAAATATCTGTAACAAAACATGGAATAGTATATATATATAATTTATTGTTGAAGACAAAATTTTATAGTTTATTAATGTAATAGGCAAGAATAAAAATTTTCAGCAAAAAGAATAAAAGAAACGGAGTTAATTGAAGTATCTACATTTTTAGCTTTTGAAGCACCATAAAATCCTATTCAGAGAACAGGAGAAAGTGCAAATCGTGGGAAAACTGTAATAAAATATGTAACATTATAATTTATTCTTAAAACCACACTGTTGATTGTTAAAACTTTGACAATAATCAAAATTGAACTTCTAATAATTGTAATTACTGTAAGGATTGAAACTCTAATAGAACAATTTGAAATTTAGATTTTATAATTCAATATTGAAGCTTTGAGACTTCGTTCCAATAGATGTTAAAATAATTCAAGCAATATACAAAGAATAAATTAAATTGATAAATAATGTGCAAAAATATTTACATTGCTAACATTCAGGAGAGGCTTTATCCTCTTGAGCACTGACTCGAATACCGAAAACGAATATTTAGAAAAAGAAACTACATACAAAAAGAGAAATAAAACAATTGCCAACGCGCCCGATAAATAAATCGACGAACAAACACTGACTCTAATTTCGCGTATAACTATTACAATTAGTACTAATAAGAGCTATTTTGCTCTAAGAAATATTGAAATTACAATTACGAAACAAACAAACACTGACTCTAGTAATCGCATTGCACGCGATCAGAAAAACATTCTCGGAAAGTAAAATTGTGTTAGGGGGAGGGGGACAGTAGGGAAAGAAGCAAACATGTTTACATGTTTTCCTTCTTCCTCTCACCGAGCGTCTGTTTTGGAAAGTACTGCTGATTGCTGCTGTTATAAAATTACACAAAAAATGATGTTTGGAAAAGCGTAAAATATTGTCTACGAATGTTATAAAGTATGTATCTCTACACTGATCATTGACGAACACTCTAAATGCAATATAACTGATTTTAGGGATTATATTGTGTCACCGAAGGCTGAGATATGTCTTCTAGTAATAAACTGTATCACATTTTATAAATACTCGGAAATTTTTGCAACATATCCGGAATTTCTTGGCAAAACAGTTACTTGAAGAGCTCGAAAATATTACGCGCCAAAAGCTGAACTTGTAATGGCGTCTTCATTAGAAACAATAAAAATTATTGATAAAAGTCGTGAGATGGCGATACTATAGAAAATTCACGCGGGAAATGAAACAAAGTATGACTGATTGCAATCCCTCAATGCAGAATACACACATATATACAATAAAATTAAGTCAATCGACTCCAAATTAAATTAAATTAAAAAATTTATTCAAAAATATTTACTATCAAAGTCTATTAAGGAAAGAGTATGAAAGAGGTAAATTCTATTTAAGATATATGTAGATCGAAACAATGAAATAATTCGTTTAATTTATTCGGAACGAAGGATTACTTAATATGTTCGAATTAGCAAAGTGAATTTTATAATCGTCTCCAATTTCATCTTAGTATTCTCAAGTATGAAATTATCTGTTAGTTCAATTGTATTACATATTAATTATATAATGCAAAGGTACGTATAAAATATGTATTATACAATAAATACGTAATTGTATTACCAATTATCCTATGAAAAGATAATTTAAATGTGTGTATAAGTCTGCTTTCGTTAAAATAATTAAAACATTCTATCATTCTAACAAACCTAACTCAATCTCCATGAGAAGCTGACAAATTGACTGTTCATCATCATGGCGTCCAAACGACGCTATTTTGAATTCCCAGTTATCGTCCCGTTATGATCGAGCAACCTGCGCAAAAGAAAATCGTCAATTTAAAACAAATATATAAAATTATAATCAAAATGAAACAGAAACAATAATCGACTTCAAATTCTAACTCGGAAGCTAATAACCAAACAAATGATCGAGATAAAAAAGAACAAAAGAAAATTTCGAATATTATTTAATTTTGCTATAATAATGTATAATAAATTAATAAGCGAACGATTGTTAATAACACAAACCTAATAATAGCATACGAAGGCAGCGAAATATAAGTGGAGATAATACGCAATTAATTAATAGATCGCGAACGACAAAAATTGACAGATCCTTACGCGACGACTTTCGACACCGCAATGACGCTCCCCGCGTCCCGTTCGCCCATAATCACTGTACGTGTGCGAACGTGTGTTTACGTTACGGTAAGTCGATCGTGTCCGATCAACGAATTTTTAAAACAACTGGCTTGTGTGATGAGACAAAGAAATGTTTTCAACTGCGATGATATCATGTTACGCAACAAAGAAATAACACGTACGTTTGAAACGAATATAAATCGTATTAGAAAATAATGCGTTTACTAATTTAATTTCATTATATAGAGGATGCGAATAACTAAATAGAGAATATGTCGAATATGAAAATGCCTAAAATTAAGTTTGGAAAATTTATAAATTGGTGTGAAATATTATAATGGGTCGTAAGAATTAAAAATCTACAATTATTATTGTAAAAGTAGCTGCAATCACCGACGATCCTCAGTAAATGGTAGCATGTACGTGGTTATTGACTATACATTTAAACTATGTTAAATTGAACTATATTAAAACTATATATATATATATATATATGTATGTATTTGTTGATATTCGTAACTACCGACAATACTGCAATCATAATCATGCATTCTTAATTAATAATCATCTGTAGATATGATCGTGTATCTATTTATCGACTGACATTATTGAGAATAAGATTATAATTACAACATTTTTACATACAAATTATATACATATTATGGTTATATATTGATAAAGCGATAATTATAAATTTATGTTTATTATTATAAGTAGAAGGCTATCACATTATATTATATGTTTTAGTCTGTCATTATATAAATTTATGAATGATATATTATTACATAATATGTGTGATATTATAATATGCTTGCATTATAATATTTAACATATTTATATGTAACGACAGTAACTGTGTATTTATTTATATATTTACATTTTACTAAGCCGCAATATGGTATGTTACAAAAAACCCTAACATGTGGCCTCTTGGTCTAGGGGTATGATTCCTGCTTTGGGTGCAGGAGGTCCCGGGTTCAAATCCCGGAGGGGCCCGATTTTTTTTATATTGATATGAATTTAGTATGCGAAAATACTGTAAAATAATATAGATGTGCACAAAGCAGTAAGTAATCTCTGTTATATAAAGTATTGTCTGTTTAAATTAAATAACATTTTACACAATTAATAGAAACGTATAACGTTCTGTTAATATGTAGATATAAGCGTGTGAAATTATAAATATACATGAATTTAATGTTGGTAACAAATTGTTTCTCAATATCCTGTTGTAACATATTTTCTTTTAATTACTTTTTAGTAATAAAAAAGGGTGTTTCCATTTTACAAACCTAATTTTTTAAGCTTATATCATCATTCTTCATTAAGAATGTAAAAGATATACATATGTTTACGTAATAATGCGTTTTGGATTCCATTAAAAAATATGGTAAATAAAATTCGTGACACTGTATGTCATTTTAACGCGGTTAGAAAATTAATAAAAGTATCATTAACGAGCACAAAGTCAGCAGACTTAAATTAACAAGTTCAAATTGCGCGCGGTATGTTTTGCTACTCCGGAGAAAGTCAAGATGGTGGACGGCGGCTAGTACGCAGTGCGCATGCACCAGTTCCTCAATGGTCGGGCAAAAACACAGCTGGTCTATGATCTCCGAAGGAAGCTGACGGTCGAACGCTATCAATGTGATTTTCGTAAAATTCTTACCGATCTACCGGTCAGATCGTGAGGTCAAGGCAAGCGTGCGCGTAAAATTCGTTCAGTGCTCGGCTCGTAGTGTCAGTGAGTGTGTTTAGATGTATACAAAACTCGTTAATCGCGGTGTCACCACGAGGATTTTTCACTGCCCTGGATACAAAGGAGTTTCGTGAGGTGCTTCGAGCGTCCTTTCGGTAAGTTTACGAAAACATCTACTTTAAATATTCGTCGCATCGCGGTATACCGTGTCGCGTGTGCTATCGAATATTCGATCAATCCGCAGAGCCAAGTGACATTTTTCGATTTGCCGAAAATTGCATCGCGTGTCTACCAATATTTTCTGCGAGCAGACTATCAAAATTCGTAGTACAATTCGGGCAAAACAAAGTTCATGGTATATTTCGTGGGATAAATTCTTTAAATAATTTCTATAAGCAAAATGATATTTTAAGTCGAGAAAACTCGAGGGATATGGCATGCAGCATCTTCAGAAATAGGTCAGAACAAAGTTTTCGTAATCTGGTCGCGAGGTTCCGGACAGGTATCGCCTGTTGAGAGAGAGATTCTTATCGTGCGTTATCTCTCGTTGCTCCCTTTGCATGTGGGACCCTTGGAAATGAACTGTCTTCGTTATCCCTCGCATTATACCAAAAAATCACAGTTCTATCATGACTTTTTCGTTTAGTTACGCAGCGTATATACTTAGATATAAGCACTCTCTGACTATTTACCACTTGCAAACGGAAAATTTCCAACACGAAATCGCAGCTGAAAGCAATTCTTGAATAAGCACGGCAAGTGATGAAGAAAGATATGTATATCTTGAAAACTTAATCTTGTGCTTGTGGCACGGTCGTTCTCGTTGTTCTTGTGTTCGCTGGTGTTTACGTGCAAACACAGCTGTGCCATAATTTTATGGGTAACGTTATCGCGCTACCGTAATATCTATACAATATCGAGGTCTTGAACCTCGGCGTCTGTACAACTATTTTTACATTCTCGGTATGCTCTGTCACCGCGCGCGCGGCATCGAGAGTGGAATCCGGCTGTTGTCGAGCGGTGCACGGCCGTGGTACAGTCCTTAGGACTCTGACCTTGTCCTATGCAAAACGATACCTTCCCGTTCTAGTCGTGCTTTTAAACGGTGTACCAATTAACCGACCACTCGGTGTTGCGGTTTAATTAGTTACTCCAACGAAGACGAATAACGGACCGGTTAATCGGCCATTGTTCAAAACACACGATAAATTTTCTGTTTCTTTCTAGTTTGATTTTCTATGTTCCTCTCGTTTGCTCGTACATTGGCTGTGGTGTTGTCTTTATCGTTCCTGTTTCCTGCTTACTGTTTCTCACGGTATCGATGCCTATTATCGTTGAACTTCGAACGTTTACTTTCGATCTCCAGTTTTTCAGCATCGATCCGTGCATGCACCTATTACAGTGCTGCAGAATGGCTTGACTACCGATATCCGTATACTGGGTGTTCCACAACGAGCGTGAGGAATGTTCGTTGTTTGTAAACTTGTAGAGGATAAAAAGTGCTGTAAAATAATGCATTTACATAAATTATTACTCGGTAATAATTGAATTCATAAAAAGGAGTTCTTTGTCTTCTGAGATATTGATTATGGATTGTATAACTATCGATGGTGTGCTGGCCAATGAAATAGATATCTTCGTGTAAAATGGAGTTGATCAGTCTGGTTCCTGAGAGATTCATTCATAGAAGCGAGCATATAAATAAAGAAATTCTTACTTACACGTTTAAATAATTATGAGAAGTTTTACTTATAGTTCTATTTCTGTAATACGAGTTAGAATATAGGAAAGTACGATAAATAGGTAGTAATAAATTATATACGTAACAAGTAATAAATTGTGTCGAATGCTTGGTGTATGGACTTTCGCTATTTTTATGCTCGTTACTGTAAATATCAAAAATATAGTCTAGGATTCAACACTTTTTACTTCGGCCAAGTTCACGAGCAAGAACGAACATTTCTCGCGCTCGTTCTGCTTGTAATTTTTTTAACCTGTTCGGAGATGCACAAATTTATAACGGTCGGAGAAAAATAATTATCTTTTACTCTTACATTATATTTATTCAAACGTAACTATTATAATTTTTTTGCACAAAATATACATTTACAAATATTTTTAATGGATTCGACGATATGAGATGGCAGTAGTGTGTATCTTCTTGGGATCATGGTTGAATTAAAAGGTTAGGATATTTCCAGAGCAATGATTAAACTATGTGCAGAGATTTTCCTACTATAAGCTAAAATATCTCATTATCATTCCATTATCATTATTATTCATTCGTCGTAAGTACCAAATAATAATAACAATACAACTTTTATACACAGCACAATTTCTCGAAACCCTACAATTATTTTTTCAACATCACGTATAACTGGCAGGGAATCGCAAAGAAGCGAAGAGAGCATATGATCGCCGATATAAGAAACAAAGAGCAGCGTGTTCTTTTCGAGACGTTAATTTCGACCGGCCAGCTGTTACCATTCGATATAGCGACTCCCGTATCGATAATTAACCGGCTGTTAAAAATGCGCACCCGGTCACAGCGCAAGGTTGACGTGTCAAGTTTCACGGTGTGCTCGTTGCGTTCAGATTTGATGCAATTCGCTGGTGAATTCGCCCGATGAAATTCCATCAGATAAATTTACCCATAATGACAGTATGAGCAACGGTATCTCGATGCAGAAACGCGGAAAGAATCGCTGTCAAAGTTGTTCCGTTTCCGTCGGCTGGTAGGTGTCAGCTCGTGAAGAACTTTATTGACCAACCAGGCGCATCGCGGTCGCAGAGTTAAGCCAGAGACCTCGTAAAAAGTCCCGTCTTTACGCGACGTGCTAGAAATCATACCTTATCCCGCTGAAAATCATGTCGTTCGTTTGTTAGAGAAACGACATAAATAAGAGGTGCAATTTTTTTTAGGAAATTTTAGAAAATTTTCGAAGTTGGAATAGAATGTTTCGAATAGAAAATGATTAGTTGTTCGGTAACTCGGCGAAGAAAAGATTTCTTTCGTTTGCTATTTAGTTAACAATACCTATGTACATATGTGTCTTTAGGTTTGATTAGTAGTACATGTTCAAATATTTTTCAAAGTCTCTCTTTACGTTTTAGATTGGAGTTGTAGTATTTAGTATCATCGTAGTGAATTTCTGCAGACTGTGAATCTCAAGTAGATATGTCCTTCTTTTATCATAGGGACGATTTATTCAATTTATATTTGTAAATATTATTTAACTCGTTATCAGCGGTGTGGAAAGCAAATGTATCGTGTGCATTGATAGCTCGACGTTCATAGTTTTCCGTAGAAACATAACTTGTATTCGTCAAAAGGAAAAAAGTTTGTTGACTTATCTTAATATTCTCGATTGTAACTATCGTAATTTAGCAACGTGTACGTATTAGTTTATCTCACCCTACTCTCTATGTAAGTTTACTATGTAGCAGTACTGTTGCAGTTTATTTTATTAGTTCTTATATAACATTCTTATATAATACTCTCATTGGCTCGAGTAACCATACCATAGAATCGTTCGAATCGTTTTCTTATTTTTGATATCTTTTCTCAGCGAAAAGTAAAGTGCGCGATATTGTCTCATTCTTTCGTTGCTACGTTAAAGCCTAATGCCGTCTCGTAATGTACAAGTTTGATTATTCTCACGCAAAGTTTAAGATTGAGTATTGTATAGGTTTAGGCGTCTGAAACGATCCTACCTTGTTATATCCCATTCAACGAAGTTGGCCAAAGGCGAAAGAAACAAGGACGTTCGTTTCACCAGCTTATTACGCCGGAAGCGAAAGCAGGAGCGGAGAAATTTCTCGATCTTCGATCGGCCGAAAAACAAATCATCGCCCATTAAATTATTCATCTATAAATATATAGTGTAGCGGCATAAATTTTCGAAAGAGCCGGTGCTCGATGTAAGTTGTCCTGGCTTGGTATATTTTTTGCACGAGCTCGATGTATCCTTGAACCTTCGAGGGTCAGACATTTCGTGCAAAAACCCAACGTCCACGCGAGGACCCATGTCCGTCGGGAAGTGGATGAATTTACCAGTGACCTCTATAAATTCCACGGTGTTCGTGCACCACGGGAAGATGTCGCCCCGACTAGCGCGATATAGCGATCCAGTGAGTCGAAACGTTCTACCCGTGGACATATTAAAATTGAAAGTCACATGTGTGCTTCGCTAGCTAGCCGATGCTTTCGTTCGAGCCACTTGCATTTCTCCTCCGTCGTTATGTAATGCATTTTTCGCGCTTATGTTCGTCTGTTTTTCTGTTCGAAATAGCCTGGAAGAAATGGCCGAATTAATTCGAGCGCGCGACACGCCTGGTTAGACCAACTCACTGTAAATGTGGCCATTGCTTAGCATCGTATCGCGATAACTTTCACAATGGTTCGTTATTGTGGCTCGATGTTTCAACATTTATGGGGTCTCTTTACGAACGTGTTACGTTTTGTATGTGCGTTATTATTTTGGAGTTTCGTTAACGGTGCGACGAAACTCGATTATTACATTTATATTGAGTAAAATTTGTAACGGATTTGAAGGATTACGTAGAAGTTGCAAGATATTTGAGGTTACAAGTTACGTAGAAACCTAGTAAGAAATTAGAAGTACAATTAATGCTAATGATCTCGCTAAATATTATGGCGTACTGATATAATGAATAACAAATTGAATAAATACTTTGGTAATTTGTATTTCCTGGATTTTTGATTAAATAATTTGTGTTATGAAATATTTTCCAATAATACATTGTCGCTTTCTGGAGTATCGATATTCGCATTCTTAGCTGACGTGCAATTTGCTAGTAATTATATGCTCGCATTTTTATTTAATTTTACGAATGGAACGGGTAAACACATTTAGCGTCTTCGTAAAGAACATGGAAACAGTAATTTAATATCATGATTGTCTTTGCAAGTATGATATTTTTCAATATTCTGCGGCGGACGGTTTATAACAGAAAATTTGTAACAAGAAAAGAATGTGGGACAGTAAGTCGTGGCGCACTTAACCTAGTTTTTCATCGTATGATTTAAACAATATTAGCCGTGCATATAAATGATATAGGTACACGTGTGATCGCATTGTTAATTATGTATTTACTCGCATATTAATTAGATGCAATATCAATAATTCATTATTTGTTTCCGATTGGCTCTTTGCTATTGAGTATATGTGTTATTTTATAAACAATTTCCTATTAACGATTATTTTATTAACAATTAATAAATCTTCTTTTTATTTCAATAGATATTCTATTGTTCTTTAAAATCAATTTAAAGTTAAACTAATTAAAAATATTTTACATTTCTTTTGTAATATTTCTAGAGATAAATTTGCAGTATGAAAAAGAGAAGTTCTTCGGTATAGATAATTATACGTTTAATTTTTGAACAATTTTGTATGTTAGTCTATTAAAAGATCGTTAATGAATGATTATTTTTCATTGATATTTACGAGTCTGAGTTTTAGTAGATACATACTACCATTCTGTGCTGGCAGTATGGCTTTTTTATCGTATTTTTTATTGCTTGTGCGCGCACCTAGTAGAGATTGAATTTCTATATACTGGGTGTGCGAGAAATATGCGCTCTCGATGCGCGAATTGTATACAGGAATTTCTTATTGCAATATTTCTAGAAATTTATACGTCATTTTATTGCTTTATCAGTTAGCGACTATCCTTTGAAGATATATCATATGTCGACAAAAAAGAAATCATGAAAAAATGACGTGGGTAACTGCAGATAGTTGAAAAGAATTACATTATGTTATACTCGCCAACTTTCTTAGTTTAGGATATAAAACTCGATAAAACGGAACATTCTTCATGACTGTAGTTTTAATAGTATCAGCTTGACGTAATTTTAACTTTACCTCGGGTACGAACATTTTTACCTGAGAACACCTCGATGATACCTCGATAACTTCCTAATACAACATTCTTAAAAATTCGCCTATTTTTTTTACATAAATTCAGTTGCTCGTGTTATTCTTCGTTAAAAATGCTTTTCGCTTAAGATACGATTAGATGTCAGAAGCCGGACAATTTTAACGATCGACCGTAATTACTTTTCGTTACTAGCAATCGAATGTTTCAAATCGAATTACAACAGATTATGACCAAGGGAAGTAAACACGTTTTATCTATCAATTAATAATACATCGTGTAATAGAAAGAAGCTTTATCGCGCTTATATCGTTTTTTCCTTTAAAACACATATTTATATTATATTAAACATTTGCACAATTCTGCGTTATTTCCAATATTCAAAGATTAAAGCGTTATATAAACATGCAATTCAAGAGGGGCAAATAGAATTACTTTATTTGCATACTATTTGCGTGTACAAGTTGTTTTCATTAGTACTATTAAAAGCTTCCGTTGGCGACCGCTGCTATTGCCTTGAAAAAGCGAAACTTTGTCAACGTCGGTAAAATAATTCTCGTTCTGTGACCACAGGTTCTCACAGTTTCCTAGAAACTTCCTACAGTTTGCAGCGTACATGTGTGGTAAAACTAATTAACCAAAGTATCACAACGATGACGGTACAAATATGACCTGGTTGGAATTCAGAAATAGCGAAAAATTGGCCTCGTCCTCCTCTTTCGCAAAATCGACGATAGCAAATTGTCATTGAATATCGATTTATTGGCAGCGTGTACAAACGGCAACGAGAGTAACAAGATTCGATACGGTACATCCTTATGGGGATTGATTTAACATTCGTGGCCTTTTTTTTAACAAAATTGGCCTTGCGTTCCGACCTGCGCTATTTCCGCGTTTTGGTTTCTTTAAATAGGAGATCTATCGACCTCGATTCTTTTCGTATCCGCGTTGATTTGTCGACAGAGACGAGATTCAACAGGAAATTAGACGTTTGAAGTATAAAAGCGAAATCGGAGAGCTGGAAACTAAAAATTCCAATGTTTCGAATCATTAAAATGCCGAGCTTTAACAGTGTCAAATTTCTAGATTTCGAACTTTCAAGTTTCGAAATTGCGCACCCTCGACATTCTAGGATATAAAAATTTCATATTTTTGAAATTACGAGCTTCCAGAACAGCGAAATTCCAAAATTGCATGGTTCCAGCATCGAATATGCCAAAATTTCGAACGCTCGTAAAAAGTCTCGTGGCAAATTTCTTAGTGTCATCGATTAGACTAATTTTAAAGAACAATGGGTACGTCCTATTCGTGGCTTTAATTTGACGTAGGTATAGCAGCGAAACAGGAAGATTCTGAAACAGAGAAAGGGAATTGGACGTGCACGTTTTTCACGACGTGTTCCTTTATGCAGGATAAAAGTCGGTTTCTTGGTGTACGAACGTATTATAGTTATTTGGCCGTAGAGTATGCGTTCGGAAAAGTGCACAGACTGTTGCGGGAACGGGAGCAGATGCTTCTAGGAGAAAAACTGGCATGAAATATTTCAAGATGCGGCGACTATGAAAGTTTTCAACCAAGATTGTCATCTGTGAAACTCGAAATGGACCAACGAAGGCTATTTCGAAGTAGAAGCTTGAAAATTGGAAGAAATATTTATTTTTCCAATTCCGTATCAATTCGTTCTTTGTTCTTTCGCAGCATGATTCAAGAAAAATTGGTCTTTCTATTATTTGAAATTAAAATCTAAGGGGGAATGAAACGCGTGGGACATTTTGTCGCGAAACCTTTGTGATCGATTGTGGAAAGTCGTTTTCTGAGTGCACGCCACTCTCGAGAGCTTACTCAGGTAGATCGAGACACGGTAGCCGATCAATATTTTTTCAATGGGACGACTAAACTTTCGTGAAAATGTCTAGAATTTTAGGTGTAAAGCGGAAGAATGAAACTAGAGTCTCGGGTTGTATGCACGTTACTATCGTTTTTCTATCACTGTAGAAGTATATGAATCATCTAAACCTGACGTTACATATCGCTTTTCATAAATAGAACTCTACACGATTTTGTCCATATTCCTGTTGTCACTATAGGATATATAAAGAGAGTTAAAAAACTGATCAAGTTTAGGTAATCCCCTTGTTTGTTTTCTTTTTTTTTCTCTCTCTCTTTCTTTTTTTGAGTAAAATGCGATATTCCTATGACGATACCAAATGGGATTCGTTGTAGCCATAAGAAACATTTGAAGATTATTTAATTGATAAAATAAAAAATTGCTAAATCATCAGTTACCTCTTTATTCCGATGTAGAACGATCGTTCGTAATAGAGCGTAAAAATTAGTATTACGAAAATATCGTTAATAATATCTTGAAGATAGTTAGCGAAGTTAGACCGTAATTAAATTCTAATTGATTCTAATGTATTGTAATTAAATTTTCGGAACGCCAGAAATTGTATCTAACTATACGTGATTAATCGCCGATCAAAGAATTGCTGCAATTTTATCCGTTCTATCGCCTTCGATTATATTTGTATCTAGAACGTTCGGTTTGAAAGGACGGGAAACCTTACATATAGACAAACGTACGTCTTTATACTGAGAATGTATATTATTTTATATATGTGTGTGTGTGTTGTGTATGTGTATGCCTACGAAGGACTCGGATACCTACGCATCTCGTGGGTAATCCGTCTTTTCGAGGTGGAAAAACGATCGAGGATCGTTGAAAGTGCAAAAAAAGTATTTCAAGGGCTCCTTTGCTCGTTTGCGGAATCCTGGCCACTTTTCCTTTCACATGAACCGCACTGTCTGGCAATGTAAGAAACCTTAAGCATTTCTACGAGCAACGTGATTACCCGGATACCAGCAAAAACTTGGGAAATTAATGGGAAAAGAATAATAAACTGACAATGAAACGGTTCGAAATATTGGTTGTGCGAATTAATTCTTTTTTCTTTTTTTTTTTTTCTTTTTTTTCTTTTCTGTTCTGAGAAATAAATTATATCACATACATTTTCGGGGAATAAAGTCGCTCTACGCTTGCGATTCAATCGTTCCCGCTCGTTAGAACAAAAGCAAAAATGTGACGCGATAATTCAAAGTATAAGCAATTTCAACGTATCAACGTTTAAAAAGTGAATTTTATCCACAGCCATCTGAAAACGTAAATTTTCCCGTTTCTACTGCTTTTTCTGAGCCGTCAAATTTTATTCGAATGTTCGCTAGTGGTCGTTTGAAATTGAAGAGGCAGTCTCCAATTACGAAACGTCGATGCATCGTCGTTGTTCGTTTAAACGGAGCATATGATCGTCAGATTTGCAGCGTTTAGTCGCGAGAAACATCATTCCTTGCTCTCCTACTTTTTTGCCCAGATTTTTTCGACGTGCCTGTAAGTCATCGCGCAATTAGCTTCGTTATAAAATCGAGGACGCTTTTGGAACGGTTTAAGCGTCTCGGTTAAGCGATTTCTGAGAAGCGTGCAATTATATCGCGCTGTGAGAGAGTAATTTCGATAAGCATCGATTACGAGAGACTTCTTTCTCCAGCTGCTCTTTTTTTTCCGCTTTTTGTTTCGGAAGAGACCTCGTTACAGTTTTATGATCGCGAATAGAGGAATCGTTACATAAACGCGCTGCTAGTAGACCATAAATTCTCGCGAGCGTACTTTCTCGTTGTGTTTAGCCCAGAAAATTAATATTTCACTGCCATGATTATCGAATTGATGATCGAGATGGTTAAATGCAGTGAATTAGTTTGTTGCAATTTTCTTGCAAAATATATGCGTATATATAAATGTATACGTGTTTTCCTCCAGTTTCTAATGAATATATTCATTTATCGCGTATTATGTATTGAAGTTATCCATCGTAGTATCACCGATATTATCTATCGTATTTTTACAATAAATTATTGTACCTAACGATAATATTAACAGCAATATGTAATACCTTTTTCAACACGTGCTCACGTACAAGTATAAATTCATACTTTTTAAGATTTAGTGGCGTGTGAAACGTTAGAGATACGATGTATCATGATAAATACTTTTACGAATCGTCAACGAAGATCAGAGGATTAGAAAATTAGGATATGAAAACCAAGGACTAGCGATAATTGCCCAAAATTTATTACCTGTATAAATTATTACATTAATCCCTGGTCGATCGTTCGATGCAGCAACGCAGATGCGATCTGCGTACGTACCTGATAGCATTTTGCCCTTTGCGATAGCACGTCTGCAACGAGGAGAAATTAGAAACGCAAGTTAAATGGACAATTATTTGACTCCGATTGCCAAACATTTTCCCGAATCGACTAGCGTTGTGGTAAACACGTAATTAGCGATTAATCGATGGTTACATGCCTGTGATTTAATGCTTCGCGGCCTCTAAAATTCAATATCTGTTAACCGATCACCGGTGCCGCCGATGCAGGAAAAGCTCTGACTCAATTTCGACGCTAATATCGCAGAAATTTCCTGCCGAATACCTGCTCGAGGGGAAACAATCACGTTTTGCGGTGCATAATTTCTCGCGATCGTTGCAGACAATCTCGTCGCCGCTTCTACGCGATACTTGCAGGCGTGTGACTTCCCAAGCAGATAAAAACCAATTTCAGTTAAATTGTCAGAGGTACTTGATCCTATTTATACGTCGCGATCGTATAATACGTTGGGTAAATCCTGTAGGAAGATCACAGCTCTTTGGTCCCGTCAGATTTTCCGTGTTCGGCTAAGAGAGAAGAATGGCTGCGATCGCAAGATAATTCTTCTTAAATACACACGGAGATGACTCGACTGGGATCCATATTCGAATATCTCCTACGATATACGCTTTTAAAACGTGGTAAACACGGTTCTGCGCACGAAATTTCCAGGTGGCCGCGAAAGAGTCAGGGATTAAAAATATTGCGTCGGTGTGCGCGTAAAGTGCGCGCGTAAAATGTTCTGTGCGTTCTTCGACTTCTTTTGTTTCCCTTGTAACGTCTAACTCCGTCTTGAAAGTCACTTTTCGCGTCCCCGTGTGCAGCTTGAAAAAACAGTTAAAGCTGGTTATCCTATTAATATGCCGAAGAATGCGTATCCCCTAAAGTTAGGTACGATTAATTACTCGAAAAGAAGTGAGAGAACAGGCGGTTTGAATTAGTTCCGCGAGAGAAACATCGCAATCGCCGTTTAGCGGCGAAAATGGAAATAACCCAAACGGAGAAAGAAACGAATTTTCCTCTGGAAAAAAGTTTGTCGGTTATATATTACAAAATTTTGATTGCATGATCGTCTGCGCGAAGGAAGAAGATGAATGACACTGTCGAAGATTAGCACGAGTATTTTTTTTATTTTTGGACGGAATATATTATAGTTCGGAGCGAAGAAAGTATTTTAAGACGTGAAATATAGGTAGGAAGAGTTCGAGGTGAATAAGAATTTGTGAATGAAGCGTGTTCTACGCTATTGTGAGAATCATGATATTGGTAGTAGAATAGCTTACTATAAAGTGAACGATATCGTAGCAAGGAAGTTTTGTAAACAGGGAAGTCGCGAAGACGTTTGAAACGAATGGCAGATGAGATTATACCGTGCGCAAAAATCGATGCAGATTATCATGTTCTTCGTCAGAAAATATTCGCCGCGACGCGAGCCTTGGTGTTGAAAATTGCGACGATTTAATAAAAATGTCAATCTAGCGATGCGCCAATAACCTACCTAACGTAGAATTTTTAATGGATAAGAATTTCTCCCTTACAAGAAAAATATTCCGTGTTTTGTCAACGTAATCATGTTCCTTGGAAGAATCGCGAAGAAGAAGCGGTGTCTAGAAATCTTAGAATTTGAACTATTCCAAGAAATCGGAATAAACAAGCGAATTAATCCCAGCACTCTAAAGTAAATTGCACACAAACTACAAAGTGACCTTTGATGAAATTTGATACTTAAAAAATAACGTAATTCACGCTGATATACGATGCATTCGATCTTTTTTTCAGCATTACAAGCTATTCGCGTTAATTCGATCGATAAACGTGTATCCGTCTGAATAGAATGCTCGAAACGATCGGTTTGATGTGCTCAATAGCTTCCGATCTTTATCTGGATGTACATATAGCAGACTTCGATGGTAAACAGTTCTGTGGAATTAGTTACAGCAGTTCAGTTTGTTAGAAGCAGCTTTGAAATACAAAAACGACCATAACTGGAAAACCAGGTCAGACAAGCGTTCGTATTCCACGTGAATTTCGTTTCATTGACTTTAAACGATGAATGTACCCGTGAAATGGATTTCTGGGATAGAGGAATTTTATGCAAATTCTGTATGCGCAGGCCCTTATTTGAATATTTCTGATGATGGCTGGGGTCTAAAACAAATTCTTGTACGGTATTAAAGCGTAATGCACGGAAAAAGCAATTTCCATTTTATCTATATATTTTGCAAATTATTAATCAAACTCTGGTGAAACGCGTGGTAAATACTTTTTCTACGTACGACGATTTTTCAAATTCCATTTCCGATATTGCGACGAGCTTTATCAGATATCAAATATCGTGTCGCACGAACGAAAATCATTCGAACGGGATATTTCGAAAATTACGATAAATCCGAAAGTGGGAAAGTAAATTCGAAAATTCGTTGTACACGTTGGATGCATTAGAATTTTATTCCTCTGTGATATTTAAATGAAAATTCGCCGCATACGCGACACGAGAATAATGATATCACTGATCTACATTTTTCTTTTTTGGCGCACGAACTTATTTAAATTGCTAAGTACTTTGTAGGTGTATCCTGAGAGGTTTCGTTCATTAATCATAACTAGAAAAGTACAGCTTGAACAATTCGCGTAAATCAAAGACATGTAATTAGCGGAAGCCTTGCGCCGATATTTTATCAGCTTGAAATTCCTCTTTTGTTAATCAATTAGGATCCGATATTTCCGATAAATTCTTACGAAAATAAATTTGTAAGCATCAACGACCCGATACCCGCGACGAAATAAAGGCGGAGAGAGAACTTGATCGTTGGAACATTGAAAGAATCATCGACGATTACCGAACGCCGTACAATTTGCTTCACGCACGAGCAAACCCGCGTTATTCCGTGGAATGAAGCATCGAGGCAAAGGCTACGCCTAAAAATATTTCATAGGCGTATATTTAACACTCTATTGCACCCGGACTATTCATGTTCCACTGTCGTTTCCAATGATCGAGCCAGCTATAAGAAATCAGCTGTTCGTGATGGAATATTTATTATCAAGCGACGATGAAAAATGTCGGTGGAGATGGACTGTAACAATATAGAATATCCTAGTCACGGGACATGTAAAATGCGGAGAAAAGTGTGTACTAAATAAATTGTCATTCGAAGTTCGTAAATGGAATAGCAAAATTTGCGATAAAAATGAAAAACGGTACTAGATTTTGCTAAAATCAGACGGTAGATATATTTCTGAACAAGTAGTATCTAAATATTAGGTTAGTAATTGATTCTGTGTAGAATCTATGTATCGCTTATATGTATCGAACTGTTGCCCTTTAACCTTCTGCAATACCATGTCACTTACGATTAGAAGTTATCTGTCTCTTTAAAACCTCGCCTGACCGACGTTTGCTCAAACCTGTCGCGTGAATTTCGTCACACGCGCGTCGAACATCTTGGTGCGACAGAGCAAAGAGTTTTAAACGATAGTAATTTACACCGTCGTGCGATAAAAACATCCATTCAAGGCATAGAACTATATTCGTACAATTTGAATTAATATAATTTGAAATAATATAACTGAAGGAACAACGTGATATGATAGAAGGCGCGAAGATCCATTTTATAATTAGAAAGCAATAATCGTGAAATATATAATTATACCTATCGGAATTGAACGAGCCTTTGCCGTCCAAAGGCTACATCTCGTTTTATCTATTTATTTTCGTCCCGTTTTATTAATATACTAGTCTCCTAACAGCGACGAATCTATTCAACCGAAGAACCAAAACCGTTCGGTAGCAGGTTCGACTTTGTTTGAAGTAATCGGCTTCGTGTCGATACTGTAATCACTGCACTATAATTACTGGGACACCCTGTACAAGAAGAATAGCCGCTCGTCTCAGTCCTCGTTCGCCCCGAATAAAATAGGAGGAGGCATCGCCAAGAGGTAAAAAAAAAAAAGAGCAAACGAAAGATTCATAACGTGACAGAAGGAGCAGACGAGAAACGCGAACCGAATGGGTCGACGTTGAAAGACATGGGAGGAGTTACGTGACAAGACCTAGTTGAGATTGTCTTCAGGCTAATCACGAGTAATTAACCGAAACGAGGTTAGGATATTAAACTCACGTGGATCGCGCGGCGCTGGCTCACATGATGCAACGGCATAATGGTTTCAGTGGTGGCCGCGCGTATTCGTGAACGAGAATGCGCCGCTCGAGCGTTTCTCCAGCAATTTATCAGGAATTTTTTCGCGCGCGGTGGAGCACGTCGATGGTACCGATTATAAGGTACGCTGACACAAGACAAACGTTTCCCGTGTCCCGTGTACACTGTGGGAATTTTGCTTCATTAGCGGAAACACGGTATCGACGAGTGACGTAAAGCAAAGTGTCGAAACGCGGATTCATTGTTGGTCTGGGCCAATTAAAAAATTCTACCAGTTGCACGGTGTGATCCCTTCTATTGTCCCGATCGTTATCTCCTTCATTGCTTTTTGTTACGAGCTGGTGCGATTCTCTATCGCCAGGCGATATACCTATGGAAAATATGGAATAAAAATATTTGTTCACCGTGCTCTTCGTTTTCGATAGAATCGAATTTGGAAACTTGTTTCGTTATACCGTTGTGATCGAACGAAAGTTTGAAATTGCAACCGATACGAAGGTAACTTTGCGCTAGTGATTTACCGAGCGCGCTGCATTAGTCTCAGTACCAGCGAAACATTTTTACGAATTTTATTCTAAATTTTAGACAGATAGTTTGCCATAGTTTCTAGCTTGCGAACACGGGAGAATTTTTTATTTCAAACACGTAGACGGTGGCATTCGGCTATCGATATTTCAGGAGGTTTTGCACACAGCGAATATCTTTGCCATTTTGTCAGATTTTTCTTCGGAAAAATTGGACGCCGAAGCTGAAAACTACGCTGATATCGTCCGAAGAATATCTGAATTTTTGTTTTAAAAAATATCTGAAGTACGGTTCCCAAACTTTGTCTGATTTTAGTTTATCTAATTTTAGACGCTGCGAAATACTGGACAATTTTAGTCAGGCCAGTTCGGCTTGGTTTCGTTTTCCGTTCGGGCACGTCCACTGTGCTGTGTTTACGTGTTACGCGTGTAACGTTATGCTCAACGTAATACACACACGGAGAAAGTAACAAGTTTGCCATAATTGCCGATTTCCCTATTCCGGAATGAAAGGAGGTTAAGGTTGATCGGTGATCGAATAGGCCCGGAGAGAGTGTCCAGTCACAGTTTCCTTTTCATGGTTCCCCGTAATCGTTGCATAATCCCACGACGACTTTGTTTTGGTTTTTTACTATCTCTTTCCAACGATCTAGGAAATTTCATTTACCTACGTATCGAATTTATATTTTTGTGCAACTTGCAGTACTTTCCTTTCCTCTTTTACTATCATACGATTAGGATACTGTAAATTTATTGTAAATAATATTTTTAAAAGATTGTACACTAAATCGTGTTATTTAAAATAATCAAAATCACTAGCAAAATTCTGTAGCAAGATTTCTTTTATTATACGATACTTTTTATTAATTCGATAAATTCAATAAATTCTCTCGTATACGTAGCAGGGTCAAGTTTGACGAGAAAGCAAATGAAACTTTGCGAGTAAATTTTGAACGTTACAGATCATCCGATCATTCTATTCGTATTCGAAGTTGTAAAATTATAAAAGGGGTGTGTAATCTATAATTTGTCACCTGTCTACTCGCTAATATTATTAACCAGTAAACGATTGTGCAAGAGGACCGAGCTAATAAAATGAAAACGTTCGATACGAACCACCCCCGTCGTAAAATCGTGAAAGTTACGTTCCGCCAGAAATCGAAAGTTTCATAAACGTTACGAAAATATTCCTCGACGACAGAATAGTTTGCTGAACTTTGAAAAACGATAAATTGAAAAGCGATGTATATATTTCCGATATTCTCTGCAACTTCGAATTTTCCAATTTCTGTGCAGCCCGAGTTTCCATCGAACTAACCACCCGCGTCGTAAAGTCATGGAAGCAACGTTGCACCAAACAATTCCCATAAAATCTGACGTTGGACGAAGCAGAAGTGACACGCAGAGGCAGTCACATGTCTGTGAAATAAAAAGTAGGCGGGCCTTCCCGACACTCGGATAGAAAAATTCGGTTTACAAGCGATCAGTCATCGTACGGTCGCTTTATAGTCGCGTGGAAGGTAGCGTTCGATGACTCGCAGCGTTGTCCAGATCGTGTAGTAGCGTGAATCTGTCCGATTAAACGATAAATATTTAAACGAATCGTGATATTGCACAGTATATTGCAACGCGTTGTAACGGTGGGCGTGATATTCCATGTCTACGTTTGAGTGACACAGTTTGCTCCTTATCTTTTGTGTATACATATACTGCGACAAAAGTCGGCGATGATCGTTCGAAGAAACGCTTTGACGTAGCAAGTAAGATACATATGGTTTGGTGAGTTAATTTAAAAACTACATACAAACGTGGAAGCGATAAATTCCACGTTTCTTCTTCCCTTGCGAAACATTCGCGACCTAACCATGTTTTCGTTTTTATTAATCGTATTTCTGGACGAATCTTTGATTAATCGCGCTAATGGAAGCGTTTATGTTTCGGCGGAACATTCTCATAATCCGTCCATTTCGTTGTCTTTGTTTCGAATTATCGTAATTCGTCCATTTCGACGGTTTTTATTTCGGATTACATATTTTAATTCACCCGTCTCGTTATTTCTACGACAAAATTGTCGAACCTTTTTAACGTAATTGCACCGGACATCGAACGTCGCCTTCGTGCGTATTTTCATCTGAGAATTTTTCAGTCAGGTCTGCGAGTCGATTATCTAGCTTCGTAACACGATAAAACACGGTGAAAAGGAAAATTTACGCGAATCGTAAATGTAACACGAGAACGTTGTGTATCATCGATTTAATTTTCACATTTCGGTCTTTGCGTCACGAGCGTGATTAATCGACCATTTGGTGCTATTTTCCCCGAGAGTAATGTCGCTCGTCCGTTTAAGGAAAGAAGCCAATTTACAAAGTTTTGCCAAAGGTCTGCTTTTTTTGCTACCTATATATCTCTTTATTCGCGTGGGCTGTCCGAATCGATATTGACAATAATAACCACTTGGGTGGAATTTTTGAAATGCTGGTTCTGCTTTCTGTCTGTGTTGCAGAAATTATCGATGGGAATGACTCTCGATATTTTCTTTACTACTGTAAGATACTTTCGTTATTCATAAATGGAACTCGTATTCTCGTCGCGATAATTTTATCGAGAATAGCTTAATGGGAACTGCTTCGCTGTTTTGTAGAGGCATTGCGATATTTATTACTCCAAATGGAATATTCTACCGTTTCGAGTTCTAGAATATTTCAGAAACTTGCTAACCGTGTGGAATCTCGTATTTCACGCCGAATTTCATCCGAAAGACGTTCGATCCTCGACTATATCCTCTTCTCATTACCTAAGTGCACGTATTTCACCCGTTTCAAAATCGATTTTCCCCAAATCATAGTCGAACGTTACTCTACGATTTCGAATGCGCCAGCTATCTGTATTCTGTTTATATTGCGAATTCTGGTTTTGTATGGAAAACAGTGATATTGTAAGCATCGTCGTATTTATCATTTCTTCGTTTTATCTTCGATAAGAGTGGTAATAAGATTCCTAAAAAATATCGCAGACTTTCTGAGAAGAACATAATGCGCCAGAATTTCAGATCAATTTTACCAAACGACAAAAGACATTTGTCGTTTAGGAAATTAATTTCAGTAAATTATAGTTACATGTTACTCGTTAATGTCTCGTGTTTTCGCTCGTTAAATACGTTCAAAACCGGCGATTTGACTAGAGAACTGCGAATGTTGGACAGCGTTGGAACGACCAGTGGAACTCGCCTATAGCAGTCGCTCACTCTGTCAGAGAAAGTCACTGGTTGCCGTAATCCACTGTTTTCTCTCGGCAATTCCGTCGTAGGTCGAGGTTGAGGATAATTTATCGGATGGCTGTGTACGCGAGCTGAAAATCGATGCCTGGAATCGATGGAGTAATAGCGACTATGGATGAAAAATCGGAGATGGAAAATTGCAGATGGAATATCATGGAACGAGAGCGAGAGAGCTGGGATGGAATTTTTCATCGAGAAAAGACACACGGATAGATAGAAAATTTGGAACGTTATTCGATCGTAAGGAAATAACAGCGATCGTTTATATGCGCGAGTGTCGCGCGAATTCGCTCGAAATGGTGGCCATAAAATGGTAACGGTGACGATGGTTATACGGTCGGAGTGGACGTATGGCCGACACGATCGTCATTAAGAATGAAACGTTACCGGACCGTTACAATGACAACGTTTAAATACCGCCAGTGAAGTCTTCCGCGTAAAGTCAACTAATCGCCACGTTTAATTCCGTGGGCCTGTCTTTCCATCTTTCTACGAATAGCGTAGACATTGCGAGCAGACAACGCGCTGGCATTATCCTAACAGTGTCTGAAAATCGAATTTTCCAGTTTGAATTCCGAATCGTAGGATTCGACGTGTACTAAAAATAGTAATTTATTTGCGTGCTAATCTTGCAATCTAAGAAATAATAAGAAAATTTTCTTCTGGACTTGGAATTTTAGCTTCTGGATTTTTAGGGTTCTTAGATTCCCTGATTCTTTGATTCTTGCGTTCTTCGCTTTGCTTCTGTGGATATAACAAATACAGTGATCTACAGATACTTTCCGTAGCTGCTGTATTTGGTCTATAAATCACGTTTCGAGCGATAACATTACAAGGCGAGGGAGTAATTAAACAATGGTCGATCACGTGGCTCGTCAGAGACCTTCAGCCGACCTATGAAGAAAAGAAATGTCGGAGCTCAGCGGGGTAGCTTGGTGTTAAAAATAATTCGAACAACTGTCGGAGAGGAAAGGAAGGTAAAGGGCCTCCCACGTTATTTCACGAGCATCTACTCAAGAATCTCTCACGACTCTGGCATTAGGCTGGTACATATGAAATATTATTCCCATGGTAAAACTTTAAGCACAGTGTGGCTTCTTTAAAAGGTGTCATAAATTTCACAAATCAGGGAACTGAAACGTGGATAAAAATAGAGTAGAGAGAAGAAATATAAGGCGAGAAGAAATTTTTGTTTTAGAAACGTGTTCCAGCGACGATACTCGGTATCGGTTAATTATTGACGGTATTTTTAAGCGACAAGACACGAAGGATGTTGCGATCCTTTGGAAGATCGCTTACTCCTTCAAAAATATCGCGTTTGAGCAATTATTTGATAAACTTGGAAAAGAAATTAAAAATGGATTATACTTGATAATCGAATCTCTCATTTATCAGAAACTCTTCCCGATATTCGTATACTTCGCCATTTTACTCCGTAAGCTAATTCACTGCTGCGTTTACTGGTGTAAAGTAGAATCAACCAGTTTGGTGAATTTTCTATTAACCTTACTCGGTTTAAACTATTAACTCGCGAGAATATTTGCTATACCGTACGTAAACCAATTAAATTAACGGAGTGTCTATCCCGCACGATCTGCCATTCAGGTCGGACCTATCATTAACCTAATTAAAACCGTACATTTGACACGGATAAAATATATCACCGATTACGTAACTACGCTCTCATTCATAAGCGTTAAAAGATGCTCGCGGAAAATGAAACATCGTTAAGAAACCGTTGCTTGTACTTTCGACACATTTTTCACGGGATCGTGTTTCACCATAGAAACATTTATCTGTTATCTCTTTCTCGACGTTTGTACATCGGAATAAATAGAAACAAAAAAATTAATTACCATCATTTATAAGAGAGAAAAGTGGGACATGGAAATTATCGTTTTCATTGGAAGTTTTAAGAAAGCAAAAAGAAAGTAATTATTTTCCTCGAGCTCGACTCGGATACGTTGCGTGAAATCTTTTATCTTCGTGGCAGTCGTATCGTTATGATTTACGAGCGGATAGATAAAGTGTTTCACCCGTTGCTTATGTTTCGTCTTGCGACAAGTCCGATCAAGAAAACAGAGTTTACGCTGGCGCTTAGAAACTACGCGGACAGATAAATCGCAGAGAAGTTTATGGAAAATAAAAATAAAGACGATACTCGGGTAGCTGGGACCTGCGTATTGGTAACACTAACTCCCACGATTGCCAGAGAAAGTGATAAAATGTTGTTTTTCGCCGCAAGGTTGAGATGGATACGTAAGACTTTGTGCGTGAAAGTCAACGTCGATTAATGGAAACGTAATGCCTGGTTTATGCCTCGAACCGTGATGAAAGGCGAGTTAATTGGAAACTCCCATTCAAGATCCAGATACGTAGAATATTACGTACGGTAGTCGTAAACATTAAGTTGTACAATTCGTTGTGTATCGTTTAATACGATTTACACGCTACGAAATAATTATGGATATGTTTCTCGCTATTAGTCGGAAGAAGAAAACATTCTTTCGCGAGCTTCGAAGCAATTTCTTCGAGCAGGCAAAAGGAAAATTAAAACGATTAATTGCCTAACGTTCTAAATGTTAGATTCGAAAAGATCGTAGCGCTGTCTTTTTTCTTCTTTTTCTTTTTTTTCTTTTTTTCTTTTTTTCTTTTTTTTTCAAAGAATAATTAGTTCCATCGATCGCACAGTGGTTTAGATACAACGTTGATATTTCAAGCTTCGGATTGCTTGCTACTGCAAAGCAGAAGAGGAAATATAAGAACGATTCTTAGGTACATTTTAGTTATTGGATCAGCCCGATAATTGCACAATCTCGTATTGCAAATATGCACGTTCCAGAAAGACGGATCATTTATGTCTCGCAGAGAGAATAACACGAAGAAAAGAATGGAAATATCCTTTAACTCGGAATAGCAGAAACAAGTCTGCCGAAGCTGGTTCCAACGGAGAGAATTAATTATCATCGATCGTTCGCGTATCTTTCCTATAACGAGTTGTAGCCAACTACGTAAATGAAACAGTATTTTGGTTGAATTGACGTCGATACGATAAGCGGACCCGCGTGCCACGTACAAACGCCTATAAAGCGCTATAAGGTTGGCAGGCTGGGCCGCATAATTTCGCCTGGCACCGCAAGACATTGCGATCAGGAATTAGCATTGTAACAGCATTATACAGAGCATTCTGGCGAGCTTCCAAAGGCACCGAAAACCCTTGATAGAGTGCACGTACACCGATCAAAGAAGGCGAATAGAGCATAAATTCGCAAAGCGTGGGCCAGCAGCTGATTCTAGGTGGCTTACGTTAAATATTGAAATAAGAGAGCAGTTTGCATGTTCGTTAGCGGAGACTTTTACCCATCGAGGGTCGTATATAGGAACTTTGTGAAAAGGAACATGACAAGCATCTTTGCGAGCAACAGAATGGTAATTCGTAACGAACGCTGCAGGCTGTCAGCTCGATATTAGAACCACCGCTGTTATTACGACGAGTGTCTTCGACGAAAAGATAGATTCGATTTGCGAAGAAGCTGTGTTTTCCGTTTCACCGTATGCACATTTTTTAATCGCTCGATTGGCTTCGTTCGTATCATCGGCGAAACGAGAGTTCATCGTAATCGCTTAATAGCATATAACGTAATCATTGGCCGTTCGTTTTTTCGATTATCGCCACCGTCCGATTTATAATACGTATATCGTCTCGGTATCTTTTTTTATCGTGACTCATTCATGTTCGACGGTAATGTCACGCGGAAGCGGCTCGACGAATGCTTTACAGTTATACTCCTCGTTTATTTTGGTACGTTTGAGGTCTCATTGAGCACCGTCGCTTGATTCACCCGCTAAGAATTTTTCCTCCAAATTCAGGCCGACGTAGCTGTTAGTTTCCACGCGAAGGCAGTTGGTATTTTCACGCAAGTTTTTCCTCGTACCTGAACATATCGAACTTTTAAATTCCTCTCCCACAGAAGACAAAGAGTCCTCTATAGAAGCCACACAAACGATCGTAGCCTCCGTTATACGATAAGTCCATAACGATCGTAACATAAGCCGACAAACATATATTTCAATTACTCGTGTAAGTAAGTAATTCAATCCTAATCGCACGCATTTCGCCCATCTTACCATAATTAATGTAATTCCGCCGTTAAGAGAATCGATATGCCGATAATTCTACAAATTCGTAAACGCAGGAAAGCAGGCAAAACGTGGATGCTTGTCGAGAATCGCCACTTGAGTAAATGGCCACGTTTCATAAGTTGTCGTAATCTACTCGACCATTGATCGGAACGTAAATCTGGAATCTATGTTGTTTCCCCTGGAAAAGAAACCGAACGTTAACGACACATCGTCGGCATTTGATTACACGGTGCATTTTATCGTAATTATCCGTCGATCGTGGAAAGAACCAAACGAGATTCTCCTCGTCGTACCATTAATTATCCCTGGTCTTTTTTTCGACTTATCGTCCGCAACGAGTCGAGCTGTCGATACCAGAGCGAAGCAACGCGATTGTTTGCCCGGTATTTTACGTTCAGTTTCGCTATCGCGTAATTTACGCGGACGGTTGCCGCTATTTTGTCGTTATTCCGTCACGAGACATCGCGAGCCAGAATCGCAAGTATAATAACGATGAAAAATTATTTCCACATGGGTATTTATTATTATCGCTTATTCTACGATGAAGCGATCGTTTATCAGCTCCGTAAATCAGTCTCGCGCGCGTCAAAATTTCCTAGCTTCCTATGGCCACTGTGTACCGCGCAAACACAAGCTCCAAGATACGATTCTGTATCGATTACCTTAGAAACGAGTACATACAACATAATGAATCGATGGAAAGATTCGATGGACGCGATTAGATTTGTCGCCGCGTGTGATGTTTTTGTTGCCTCGAGCGATCGAAAGGTATATAATGTAATGGCGTGGAGCTTTGAAAAAGACGTACAAACGGTGGTAGAGATACCAGCGATACGACGCTTTTAGGCGATTTAGCACGTACCGATTCTCTCTTTGTTGGTTAATGAAATGTCCTGAACTTCGATAGCAACGTGAAAATTCGAATATCCGGTGTACAGCGGAGTAAAAGAGGAATACGATCGGCAGAAATATTTGTTCGTTTAACTTGTACGTCTCCTGCTCTGTTTCCATTAATCTCAACTTTCCTCGTTACTCGTTTCTATGTTTTTGTCACACGCGCGCAATTAATAACGTCTCGATCTGCCTCTATATTCGCTTTTGTCATAAAATATATCACTGGTTAACGCGAGGTCGATGGAGATGAAATTTATTATCATCCTTGAGTGCGTTTCGTTTCTTTTATATTCGAGATTGGTTATAAATAAAGAAACGCGTCTCCCTTATGTCGAAACGTTGAACAACGCGTGCGAAGGAGACGAGAGACGATGGAGGACGTTCCGATAATAACCCTTGCAACAACACCAATTTCGTTGTCAAATGAAACACGGTTTTCGAGCGCGTCGGTATTCCAAGGATATGAAAAAATACAGTTTATTGTTACTGTCGACTATATCTTCTGTAAAGCGACGAGTCCGTTGAAAGCGCCCGAGGTTCTACAATTTAAAAGACACGAATAAGACGGATCGTTTTCTTAATCGATCGTTTACAGTTGCACGAATCGCTCGAAATCACGACCTTCGACAAATGTCGCTCCGTTTTAGAAATTCTTCGGCGGTCGCAACGTCCGATCGAATTCTTGTCCAATCGTCGTTTATGAAGATGCGATTAACGTTAAAGAAAAAAAATATGACCTGGAAGCAAGGACGTTTGTGAATGCATATTATACAAAGTACAATTGTCGCAAACACGCGCACAGATTAATCTTCTTGCAACGACGTACGTTCGCAACAGGCGCCTTCTAACTCGTAAGTATAAGTATAAACATCCTGTAACCATGAAGATCTCCAGATTTCGTTGAAATTTTACCGATACGATCGATAGTCGTATCTCGTTACGATAAACGACAACGAGGTAGAAAAATATAAAACGATAGTGTTCGAATTCTCGCGAATCGCTATTATTCGCCATGCGTATCGCGAGCCCGGACGTTGCTTCGAGACAAAGTTCGTCGCGAGCGAAACGAGTGCTCGCAGCATCGACGAATAGAACCGAGTGGAGAAGCTGGAATCACAGAGCGAAGAAAGCGTGTTCACCGGGGGAAATCCTCGGGGAAGAGAAACACCGTACCGTTATGGAAACATTATCGCGGCCCTTATCCGATCCGAATAAGCGGAATTATGGCTGTTTTCCCATTCAGTGCCGATCTAATCCGCTTAACCTGGCAAGAGAATCAACGGGCAGAGTTACGATGTCCGCTTGAGAAGCCACGAACGTTAAGAAGACAGGCAGTCAAACGGTTCTTTCGTCGTGTTTGTACCTGTGCCCTCGTTATCCTGCCCGCGGCTCTCTACGTAGGCGTTTCCTGCGATACGATCATCGAGATACACAGAGATCTGCCTTTGATTTCCAAGGAAAGCCTCGTTTCTGTGCGAGCCGAAACGGAGGGAACAGGTCAACCGCTGGGAACAAACTGTCTGATCTCGAGATTCTTTGGGACTATTTTCTTCTTAATGAGTTTCTTCTTCTTCTTCTCTTTTTCCCCTCTTTTTTTTTCCTTTTCTGAGAACAACGTAGTTTGGAGAAAATATTTGTACTTGCGTTGGCGTGTTTTCGCGTGTCGCCCACCTTCTTACGGATTCTTTCGTAAGATTGGATGATTGGATGATTAGACGACCCGTTTGCCATTCGTCGTAATGGCCTAAAATCAACATTTTTATGCAAATGTTATTGTAGATCGATAGAGGTGAGCTTTAGGGCGTTCGAATGATTTTTTTATGAAATATAAGCTTGCTTTCCCCTTGCGTCGTGTACTGTTTCGTATAACCTTGCGTTTCGATATCTTCGATACAAGTTTCGTACTTCGGTGGTAGTTCGAGTATCAGTGCGTTGCGCGTTGGGTCAAAGAACGAAGAAATCACAAATGTACTTTCATAAGATCTTCGGTAACGATCGACTCCTCTCAGCGTCGATCGTCCTCTTTTATTTCTTCCTTCTTAAACACACGGTCGATATTGTCGTGAAGCGTGTTTCCCTATATGCTCGATCGCTCAACAGACAATAGCAAGAATAGCAAAAGAAGATACGCACTGTGTTTCATAATGTAAAATCCTTCGACTTTCGAATTCAATGACGCTCGCGATGCCAATTCGATTACGTCAACGAGTCCCTAACACACTGTGCACAATAGCACTGGAAAGAAACGGTTTAGAGAACGATACTCGCAGCTGGTTCTGTCTCCGACTTGATTTCCTGTGTACACGTGATATTTTATGTATAGTAACAAGATTGCAAACACTATTCTCGTATAAAATTAAAGAAGCCACATGGAAACCTGCTTGGGTCTACCCCGTTCTCGGAATCAGCGGAACTGTCGGCAATTTTTATTGCTCGATCGATCGAACCGATCAACGCTCGCGTCAATACGAGTACAAGATCGTATTCTAGATTGCTTTTCTCTTTTCTAGATTACCGAAGCGAGATGAATGTTATTCAGGTGACGCGATCGTAATGCACTGATTATGCTTTCTAGAATTTCGCTCGCGTATATCGAATCGTTCTATGGTACTTGGGGAAGAAATCATTGGCAGATTGCCAACGTTTATGCAAATTTTTGCGAATATTCGTCGACGAAGCTCGAGAGAAAGAAACGCGAAACGCAAAATATAATGTTACCCGTTAATGAAGCTTCTCTCTATGAGTCTACGAAGATACAGAAGATTCTGTCGGAAAATCGCCTCTTCGCTTTCATTTCGTAAATAAAATTCATAAAATTGGTAAGAAACGAAATGGAAAAATATCAAGTACATATGTCGGCGTAAAATTTTCTGTCCAAAATAATTTTCACAAATAAAATTCACAAGATCGACGAGAAACGAAACAGAAAAATATCGAGAAAGATGATAGGTAGATATATCGGTGTAAAATTTTCTGTCCAAAATAACCTTGCAGACAATGTTCCAAAGTTTCCCACCCTCTTTTACAAATCCCTGCAGCAGATCTCAGTCGTAAGTCAGCCAGTGGTAAGAAGAATACCAAGCTTTTCCAAAAACTGGTGTCCCACTTTGTGGCTCGCGCGAACCGCCTACGAAGCGACAGTCGAGTCGCATTCAGGATTTGCGATCCATCTAGAAACGTTTTATACGCGTGACCTCATTATCCTGCCCACGATTTCTTAGCGGGCTCGAGTTTCCTACGGAACGATCCCGGCGATTACGCTCTCTGAACTCGATCTCACAGCGACTGACCTCGCTCTCTTCCAGATTCTAACGTCCTACCGGGGCTCGACGTTAATTTTACAGCAGCAGTTTACAGCGTTCGATCCGTGTAGCGCGTGCAATAGCTGGCCAAAAGATGGTCAGCCGTGTAAATTGGCGACAGTGGACAGTTTTTATCTCGTTCTTCGATAACTAACCGTATTTCGCAATACGAAGAAGAAGGTAGTTACGGTGCAGAAGCAAAACGAATAAGAAGGATGCGGAGGAGATTGGAGTTGATACGTTTAAGCGAGCGGTAGATCGCGCATCTTTATGCATTTATGCAAAATTTTAAAACGCAGAAGTCCACAGGATGCGTGTAATGCGCCAAGATATATAAAATATACACGAAGCGGAGTGGACGCTGTAGCGGATTTGATGGATAAAACGAATCCACGGTCTAGTAATTCGAGACTCGAGCTTTTACAAGTTGATGCCACTCGGTTTGTAGAATCGTTAACGGAATTAATTAAAATTAAACAACGCGATAAACAGATAACCATACGATCATCAAATCCTACAATAGGAGTAAAAGTTTCTAAATTTTATCTATCTCGTACCGCGGATGTTTAATATATTTTATATGTTACTGTCAGTAAAAGTCGAAACTTGTACGAAATTCCGAATACATCGAATATACGCGTTTTTCCTCACGTACAATTACGTTTGCACAATTTTCACGCGTTATTCCGCTGCTTCGTGTTTGACGAGCTAACCATCCCTTACGAACTACGTGCATATCTAGTCGCCACGTACCAACTAGAACGCAGGAAACTTGTATCTACCAATTAATCAAACAGCTCTCTCTCTCTCTCTCTCTCTCTCTCTCTCGTCGAGGTTAATGCGTTTCGGAGAAGGATGAATCGACTGCGATGAAATATGGCGCTGCTAGTTTGAACGCTGGAATCGCATTCGCATTCGTTGCATATGGCCCGTATCAACAGCGGCAATGGTTTTTGCTCGGTTGCTAATGAAGAGGTTTCAGTAGCCCGTGTAATCGTACGGCGCGCAGCCTCATTTTCCGGCACGTGTTCCTCGAGGAAGTGATTTTATATTTAGAGTCGCACCAAACGAGCCGTTTACTCGACAAGTCCACCATTTAGAGTCCAGAATATAGTGACTCAGTTCATACGGAGCCGGTCGAAGTCATATGGACCGTTTCTGATTCATCCTGCAAGTAGAACGCAGTGACTCTCGGTGCGAGATCTGCGATGAGACGGCGGAACGATGTATCCCGATCTTTCTCCAAGCTTCTCCTTTCGACCGCTTCTAATAAAGATTTGCATGTTCTCGCGAAAACTTTCGTTTCTAGTCGATCAAGTTCTGAGAAACGACGCGTATAAAACGAATGAGCGTTTAGAGTTAAAGGGTACGCCGATATCATCTATTCAGAATTCCTAGCCCTTCCACGTTACGCTACGTTAGATAGAAACCAGTGTTTTCTGATCTTTTTTTTGAATCGTGCTTCACCCCGGAGTCTTAAAAACTTCGATAGCCTCTTTAACGTAATAGTCCATCGAGTTGTGAGAGAGTACGGTATAAGTAGACACTTCAAATAATGAAAAGAGGAGCGATAGAAAAAAGTAGCTGAAAGCGTTTTTCATTTGATTGTCTTCGACGAGTAGAAATCTTAAGAATACGAGAGATTATGTCGTCTGCCTTTTCGTCGTCTGTCAAACGAACCCGGCACGATCGTGGCACAGCGTCGGCAGACCGATTACACGTAAAAACGTTACATAAAAGAACACCTGTTGGTGTAAAAAACAATCGCGACTTTTTCATGTCTGTGACCAAGGTAACGAATGCCACGTAATTTTCCGACTGTGGGATTCGTCGTTGAATTTCCGAATTTGACTTGAATACGAGGGATAGGTTTTCGATAATCGAACCGCGGGAAAGTTGAATTTGAAGGAAATTCGAGTCGAGAAGCGTGTTAAACGAAGTAACGAAAGTTATATTTGATAATAAAATAATACGTAAACGATTCAGCGATACGACAAAGCATACTCGAAGCTCTTGCACACCTGATTTTCCCGAGAATTTTTGATAAGTATTGGATCTTCTAACGTGTACTAACGATAATTTCGAATTACGTAAGAACGGCTCATTGAAATTTCTTCAGTTTGTCAACGAAGGTAACCTGGACGGGATCGATATAAAAATCACAAAGGTCTTCGATACCGTTCACTGGCTAAAAATAGGAAGCGTATTGTTCGTGTTATTCAGGTCATTAATCAACTGAAACTATCGGCGATAGAAAGAGCAGCTTAATGAAAAAACGTTCGCTCCATTGATAGATCTGCTTGCTTATCAGCTGATCGGCGAGTAATTCAAGTTCAGAAACGAGCTGGAATATTATTGCGATTCTTAATCGCGATTGCGTGTACGCACGTTGTACGATTAATTCCGAGGGTATTCTTTCGGCGTACTCTGTCTCGGTATGAGAAACGGAACGAAACGAAACGATCGATTATGTCCCACGGCGTGATGAATTAAAAAAAGAAATATACAGCTGGCTGACGAATTTTCTTCGAATCGAAAGGATAAATTACACTTAATCGTGGAGAATGCGTGCGATCGAGTATAATTCGTTAGACTTTGCGAGATCTAAATAATTCAGATCCGGATTTAAATAATTGCAATTAGTACACCGTACGACGTACGTGTAAGCATAGATTTAGCATTATCGCAATGAATCGAATCGCAATTGTACGTGGAAGATGCTGTTATTTAAGCTATTATAAGTAACCTCGCATGGTTTCGAGAGGTTAATATATTACAAACGAATAAATTCGTTTCGAAACCAGCTAAATGTCTAGGTAGACGAAAATAAAGAGACGTAAGGTTACTTTGAAATATTTGAGACACGTATATTTAGACAACACTTGCGTCTATTATAAGATGTTTCATTCGAACGGAGCAAGTTCATATTTTCGAATTGCGTCGGTTACGTTCGTTTGGAAAAAAAAAGACAAAAAAAAGAAAGAAAATGCAGTGACTGTGCGTACAACAAAAAACATCGAGAAAGTAAACCTCGTTCCTGCCTATTCACCTTACAACTCCATATTTATTACTACCGACTCGTCGAACAAGCACGTATTTGCATGGAAAGTTTCACCCCTATCCAACGTATACTACGAACCACCTAAAATCCCCTTTCATTTCAAACCCTTTAGGATTACTTACAATTTTTATTCATCGAAATCAACGCCAGTCCGCCACCAAATATCCAATTATCCTCTACCAATCACCTCCCCGCCGTCATTTTTCCACGAACTTTCCTACCTACTTCCATAGAAACGGTCGCAGAACACACACGGGTCACGCATAGTCCTTTACCAAACGAAGATAAAATATCAGATAGTATGCCGAGTCGAGGCTGGTTTCGGCAACTCGAAGGCCCTTTACCTGTTCGATTATTATTTACCCGACTTCGAGTTTAACGTGCTTGCAAATTCCTACTCTCAGCCCCATCGATCGAGTCTCGGTTTGTCCTTGGTACATCGCGTTGCTACTTTCTACGCGATCCTCCGATTTCCAAACGACCGGTAAGTACACGCGTCCGTATTACGCGAATCTAGCGCACAATTTTCTACGACTCTTCGCTCTCGTATAAGAAAAACGGAAGCCTCTCGTATCGGCGCTAAAAGATGGAGAATACGCGTTTCCACGTTTCGCGGAGTATGGAAACGACGCGACGAGAAATTGTACGCACGCGAATACGATAAATTCGAAAAGAAATCCGAGCGTCGGGAGTTTAACCGGAACGCGCTGGATCGAACGTCGACTGGACCATTCCGCGCGATTCTTCCGATTCGAACGACTCGAATTCGAGCGACTCGACCGATTCGACCGAGGTTCTAGATTTGTCCCGTGGCGTGAAACGTTTTACAGGCGATTGTGAACAACTGCGTGTTGCGTAGGGACGCGGTTTGCGCACTTGCGATCGCCGTGATTCATCACCGAGTCAATGTGTCCGGTGACCCGGGGATTGCGTTCGTTTCGGTACATGGGACAGGTATACGATTCGATCTATATAAAGCCAGCAGGCTGTCGCATTATATTTTTCTGCAGTACCGTATAGCGGTATATTATCGCGGTGCCAAAAGTTTCCGGCGGCCCCGAACATATACCGGGTGTCGTAACGCGTCTCGAGCTCGACCTTAACCCGACGTGCCTCGAATCTTCCGTTTGGTTGACAAAGGTGGAAGAAACTTTCGCGAACGATCGAATTCGGTAATTAGAGAAGTTTTCTTTCGCGATAAGGTAATTGGAGTTGTTAGTGGCGAGATCCGTTCGGTTCGACCTCTGGTGCCATTAACGCGTTCGAAAGATTGGATTTTCGCTACGTCGTTAGGTATACGCCGAAAGATACTTATGCTGGAAATACTTGGCGCAGAAATTTATTTTTCTATTATACGAGTTCCCATACGGTTACTCGCGAAACTCGCGTACTCTGTAACAAAGGAGATTTTTATAGCAATATCGGTACTCGAGCAAAATAAATGTTACATACCTGAAAATACGCGTGTAAAAGTATAACACACGTGAGAAAGTGGATTAAATTTTTCTCAACCTAACGTTTAACGTCTAACGGATCACATATTTGTAAGTACGCGACGATAGCTACGAACCCAGATCGAAGATTAAAATTTTAAATACAGGTGAAAATAATGCGATTCGTTTACAGTCGAGTCTGCTACCGCTAAACATGTGCCAGGCGCTATGCGGTTATCACGTACACGATGATTCATAAGCACGCCCTTACCGCGATAAAAAGGCAAATATATTTAAAGATGTATAGTTTGTCGTTTAGAAGTTTAATATGAAAATTGACGTTCTAACAAAGGGATTGTTCGGAAGGGAAAATTCGCGTAAGTAAAAATATTTCGGAGGAAATATATTACGTTTCAGGGGATAGACGGACAAATTATTTAGAGTGATAGCCATCAACGCAAATGCGATTCGATGCGATGCATGGTACGGGAGAGTTGCCAAAATGATACCGTTTCGCATATTTTACGTCCTATTTCTCAAGTGGTATCGGTTTCGGTACGAGCTAATATTGAAAATTGAAGCTCGACGCTCGGGACATTTATATCTCTCACGCATCTAAAACTTCTAGCGTACGAAGTCTGAAAGTCTGAAAGTCTGGCGATTTTTATTCGCATTACGCTGCTTATCGCCACTCTACCGTATATCGATAAATAGCTCCATCACGACCATCTGTTGAAAGAAATTTATCATCGGAGCTCCTTTCCTACGATAATTTATTTCTACGGACAAGTAAACTATCGAATTGCAAGATCCACGTCCACGGAAATCCACAGTTTTCTTCCGACAGAAGAAAGAACGACGAGGATCGTTTTCAACCGAATGTCGCAAAATTAAATGGACGCACTGGAATAGAACGTAAAATTCCAAAGCAAGTTACCAACGAACGTTATCGTTGTAATTCGCGCCTGTTTGCACGTAACAGCGTAAGAACGTCGCCGAGGAGAATAATTTCCTTGCGTAAAGAAAATTCAGTTTGTCTTCCGTCTCGATCCGCCATCGCGCTGCTTGCTCGCAAGAAGAATTCCGCACAAATCGAACTCCTTTAGCCAGCCAGGGAAAAAGAGGGCACCGGAAACGAATCAATTTGAAAAGCACAAATGGCCACCGAACGTCCAGACGCAGCCTCTAATCCACGAGCTCCTCGATCACTCGAACGACGTTAGATTTCAATGGAAGAAGCCGAATCGCGAGCAGCTATCCAAGTTTCCCGTCGGAGCCTTCGCCGTTTTTGCCATTTCGCCCGACAAACAATCCAACGTCACGAAGGTGGGCGGCGCGATTCTTGGCGTGTACGGCATTGTGCGGCGGTGAATCGGCCGGCGACACGCGCCGAACCTACACTGCCCGATTCTGTCTGCAAGAGGCACAAAAGCGGGCATCGTGAATTCAGCCACCGGCCGCTTCCCGTCATCTTTTCCGCCCTGCGGCCTTCCATCCACCATGGATCCAATTAACCGTGTCGTTTCGAATTTATTAGCTTCCTGTTTGTCGATAAGCCTCGCGGTTCTGGATGATTAATCGCCGCCGATGGTTTTACGCGGCGGACCTTTCAGGTTTGCGGTGTGCTTGATACGCTTGTGAAATTGGGTACGGCGAGGTCGTGTCGCGTGGAATTTTGGTTTTGTAGCGTCGGTGCGGTTTGGGACAGCGGAACGCTAGGTCGGAGGTTTTCGCGTGATCGACGGTTTTGCGAGGCGAATCGTTTCGGTATGTTCCAGGTATCCGTTGGAATTGCAGGAAATTATCCAGATTGTGGAATTTTGATTCTTCGACGAGAATCGTACGGGAAGGTGGAAGGATGGTGATTTGCGGCTTTCGGATCAATTATTTCATAGCGTGTAAATAAGTTTGGTAAACGTACGTATAACACCGTACGAAAGTTCGTGCAAGTATTTTTAACAAACGTACGATCGTATAGAAAGACGCGCAGAGATTCGAAACGTATGAAAATGTTGCAACACGCGAGTAAAGCCTGTCCAGTGGACCTGAAACGAACAGCAAGGAACAACGCGCACACTCGCGTCACGTCGATGTCCAAATGGATAAAGGAAAAGCGAATCAACTGCATTCTATGCAACAGCGTCGAATTCATGCAAGTTTAATTGCTCGATTCTGAGTTTGAGTTTGATCACGCGGGTGGAGGAAAGGTCGCGGCTGCACGTCCCTCGATCGACGTATCGGACCTGGGGGCCGATTGCGCGCCGGCTATCGATCGGCGAGCAGCGACGCGATATCGCGGAGGCCGCGACGCCTCTATCGCGCTGTGGTACGGTGTAACGAGCCGTGCTCGCTATCCGTCCATCCATCCTCACGTGTGCACCCGGGGATCGAATGGTCCGTCGCGTGCTGGAAGGTCTTCAAGCAGCCGACGATGGGTTGGGCACTAGGTCAGCGTTTCGTCCACGGGCCCACGCTTCCACGACGCCGCACGGAAATGCAACGTAGACGAAAATTTCGATTCAGTCGGTTTTTTCTCAGCCGTGCGACTATGTCAACGTTACGTTATTGCTTGGCGCGAGCAAACGAGAATCTGCGCGGACTGAAATTTAAAGTTCGGAAAAGGATAGACGTGTCGATCGTCTGGTTCGTTTAAACAGTCACCCGATGGAAAATTTCGATGTATAACGCGAACGTTGCTTCTTGGTGCGAGCAAGTGAGAATCTGCAGAACGAGATTGAGAGTTTGGAGAAACTCGGAGATACGAATTATCCGTTTCGTCCAAACGATCACGCAGACGGAAATTTCAACTTGTTCGGCTTTTTCGTCTCTTCGCCGTGTCAACGTACTTCTCTGCCGCGAACAACCGAGAATTTCGACAATGAGACTTAGAGTTCGGAGAAGGACGGAGATAGCAATTATCCGTTTCGTCTGAACGATTACGCAGACGGAAATTTCAATTTATTCGGTCTCTTGGTCTTATCGCAGCGTTGTTCCTTATCGCGAGCAAACGAGAATCTACGGAATGAAATGTAGAGTTGGAGGAAAAGGGTAGAGCTTATTAATTATTCGTTTCGTCGGAACAACTAGGTAAACGGAAACTTCGATTTGTTCGGATTTCTTGATCTTTTTACCGTGGCGACGTCATCGCTCGGTGCGAGCAAATGAGAATTACAACGACGCAGCTGAAATTCATCTCTCGTTGTGCGAACTCGCGATGATCGCGGTGGCGAAAACGCGCGAGCAGAGACGACGCCGGATGTCGTGATACCGGCCCGTGCCGCGGCAATAATGGATCGACTTGGTTGCCGGGTGCACAGCACAGGGAACTGGGTTACGGGGAAAAATGTTTTAGCCTGCCTGGTTAACTCCTTCGTCGATTGTTTCGTATAGTCGGGCCAAGATATGGCAAGGCCAGGAATTGTATCGTCGAATGCAAGAAAGGGCCTTGGTGCCAAAAGTAAGTTTGGTCGAAGGGTGTCTAAATACAATTAAAGTTAACGCACATGCCCAGATTGCTTTTAGTCTATCGATTATTTTATTCGTTCGTTACTATGTACTCGAGCTACCTTGCGGCTACGATATGTATACATATATGTATTACGAAAGATACGTACATTACACTTTCATCTTTTGTAGTGGTTATTTATATGTGATATATTTACGTGTCAAGAGGTTAAACGTTTCTTTCTATATAGCGACTATGCTTGAATTTTTCCTTACTTGTCTTCTAGAACATATCTATATATGTAGAAAGAAATGTTAACCATTCCTAGCAGTTAGAACGAAGAGAAGAAATCGCGTGAACTCGATACAAGGCCATGATGCAACGCGATCAAACGTTTCTGCTGCGTGTCGTGATGTAGAATGTAGAGGAATGCCTGAGAAAAGACGCTAGTGTAATATAGAATTTCTTAAAGTTTCCTTCTACAACGTGCATCTAATACGTAGAATAGTTGTCTGGTATATTTGAACGGTACATCGCCTGTACATATTTTACGTTCGTTTGATTCGATTCAATCTTATTCTGAACTAATTTGATACCAAGATTGATCGTGTTACCGCGCCATCGTGGCTCTCGATATGATAAAATCCGGAATATGATAAAAAGAGAACTAGTAAAACGTTTCGAGAAATTCCATTCTTTGTTTCTTTCTTTCTTTTTACCCGTCGTTTTATACGTGCCAGCTGTTCGAACGATTCGTAGTAATTTACACCATCGGAGAATGAAATTGACATATTTCTTGCACGCGCGTTTGTTCCTACGTAGACGATGGATAAATTCGTTCCCACTTTTGTTCTCCTATAACAAGAAAGAAAGGTCGTAACTGGTAATTCGCTTAGCGATGAATAACGATGGCCGAAAAACGACGGCTCGGTTAACTCTTTAACGGTACGACCTGCAGTTCATTGCTCCTCTTCCGGTTACGTCGCGGCGGCGCGACGTTTCCGAGGGTCTAAGATCGCAAGAAGATTATTAGGTCAGCACTAGTGGCGTGAGAGTAATTCGTAATTAGCCTCTTGTCGGACGAACAATATTGAATAGACATTGTTACGAGGTTGTGCATTATTCTAATTTGTTAGCAACGAAAATTGCCAGCTGTACTTTCACTTTATTATTCGGTGGGTTGTGTGCGCGTACGAGATTCGCATCGTCGAACGCTATTCTAATATTATAACGTCGAATATAAAATCGGTACTTGTTCGTTGAAAATTAACAAGTCGATCAAAATCAGCCGAGTTAAAAGAAAATGAAATAAAACTTCTTTGTTGGAAATTTGCGTGGGAAATTTTTATAGAAAGCCTTTGATTATTTTCATTCAGATTTCCAATGCAGGCGAGTTTTTATTTTCTTATTTCGTGTTCTTTCGTAACGAGCGAATCAATAAAAATAGTTCAAGGAATTCTCCGAGCAAAAGTTTGACGCACAGGAAAGGTAGCTGGATTTTTAAGTCACGTTCACGTTCACGTTCTATCCACATTTTCGATTAATTTAATTTAATCGCTAGAACTATCGGTATTTTTGCAAACTTGAACCATTTCTTGTAAAACATATAAAAGAGCGGTTGGTTTTTCCCCCCTTTTTCCGTACATTTTCTTGCGTACCTTTTGTTTTTAGTTTTGCTACAAGTTTTATCACTGCAGTCGAGGACTTTTATTCGATTATCTAAATTCGCAAGTATTTCCGGGACATTTCATTCGTGCATTCCGAGTTCTTATATTTGCACGTATCCGATACAATGTTCGCTCGCGCATTTTTAGACGAAAGCACAAGTCAAAATGACAACGTGAAAAAAAACATGATTCTAAAAGCTGATGCAGTAGCGATCTTTCGTGTTTTCGTACTTTACAACTTTCTGTCATAGTATTTGTGACGTTTTGGCAACTGCAGCTAGTCGTTGTTCGTTTTGGCTGCGGCTGGTCATTGAAAACTCCCAAAGAATGAAATTCGCTATTTCAATGGAAACTCGGAGTGACGGCAGCGTTTTACGTAGAACGGAAACACGCGTTCTTCCGTGTTTGTTCACATCGTACGAGCGCTTAATCATTTTACGAAACGCTGCTTTTTTTCCCGCGTTATCCGTGTTCCAGAGACGTTACACGCGTGAATTTTCGTTTCTCCACGCATATGTATGTCTGTATCGACTGATAAATTCGCGAACGAAGGAACTGGAGAAATATCTACGATATAAACTTTCAGATTTACAGCTTAGCTTTTTAATTCTGGAATTTCGAAATTTTCGAATCCTCCAATTTCCTAATTATTGATCTTCGAATTTCCCAACCTGGGAGTTTTACGTTTCCAGCGTTTCGGTCTCGAGCTTTAAAAATTTCTTCATCTTCGATCCTTTCGATTCCCCGCTTTTCAGCGGCGAACTTTTCGGATTTCAACACGTTCCACCTCTGAACTTTGATAGTTCGCTATGCCCGGACAAACGAAATCTGTCGAAAGAGACGTAGAGAAATAACGTATCGTCGAACGCAACAACTCGGAAGATATCTATTCGATTGAAATTTTGCGCGAGCAAATTGCAAAGTATTATTTAGACTACATAGATGTACGTATAATCGTAATGACGATCCCAAAGTACAATAAACGTTCGGTCAACTGTGTATTCGTATGGTCCGAGATCGATCAAAGATATCGACGAATTTCCCTCTTCGTGGAAACACAGAAAGCCGATACACGATGTATCGGAAATCATTTGGAGAGACGAAGGTTTTTTCCCCTCTGCCATTGCTGGGATAAAATTACTCGACCGAGTAGAATTCAAGTGCTGAAATTGGCCTGGCGAATTCAACGAGTGCTGGTTCGTCTCGTTGCCGCGTCGTTCCTACGTTCGATTTCGCAAAAAAGCTATTGTTTCTCTTGTTAAGAGGTTTCTCTCGTGTGAGAGGGGAAAAAAGCCGGAGAAATTCGATGCAAGCGTCGCAGGATGTTGGCGCAACCGATCGAAAATCGTTGTTTCGTGCGATTGAAGCTGCTGCCTGCCTTCAAGTTTCTCCACAAACGCTTAATTTTTTAATTGCGATTTCCTCTGTCTTTTATCGCTGTCGTTTGTGTTTCCTCGTTCACGGGATCTCTCGTTTGCAATCTCTGGTCCGAATTAACGCGAACGTACTATGCCAAGTTGCGTACGAACACGACTGTTATAAAAATATTTCTACCGTCGTTGCGCTTAAAATCGTATCGTTCGCTGCTGCAACGGTTTATCAGCGATTCGATTGAAATAAGCGATCGAATTTTATAATCTTCGCATACGGTTGGTTTGCTTGGAAATATGTCGAGTTACGTCGAGCAACGATCGGTCGGTTCTTGATCGACTCGTTGGAAAACTAAATTTTCTTTCGTTTAATTCTCTGATCGCAGTTTTGATCCCCTTGCGGTTCGTTTCGCGCCTTTGTTTCTTCTTTCGACCGAGAATCACTACCCGATAAACACATTAGCGACTCGAAAAGGATTTTCAAAATTCGATCTTCTGTGCGTAATACTTACACGCGTAATAGGACGTAATTTGAGCGGCGGACGCGTACGCAGACGCGGATAAATAAAAGGAGAGGATCGTTTGGCGAATTTAACGGTCTGGCTGAGAAGTGTTACTAAAATGAAACAGGCAGGAGACGTGGACGTGGTAACAGCTTTATTCGCTGCGATATTTTGACGCGGCTGCAAACACACGGCGATCGCCGGCGCTGATGTATTTGCACTCGGCTGTGTGTTTAACAATTCGATGAAAGGGAGAACGAGGGACGTTGGAAAGGGCGGAGAACGTTTTATCCGAGTTTTCAGCTCGGTTCGTTCTTTTGAAAATTTCCTCCCGCCGCAAAAACGATTTTACCCGATGCTTCTCCCTTTTTCATTTATCTCTTCCGTTTTATTTCTCTCTCGTGCCACGTTTCCTATGCCCGCGTTTTATCAAAGTTTAACAAAGGTAAACGAATCGTCGATGCAATTTTCTCACGACAGTTTAGAATTCAGTTTCGGTTTATCGAGCTTCGATTTTTAATTTTACGACGAAAAGGGACGAAACGAGAAGAAAAACCCGAGGAAAATGAGTCGTGTGGTTGGATGGAATTTGCGGGTACATACGTAACTCCATAACACCATAATGCTATTTGAGGCTAGAGGAGAACGAGGTGTATAACCTCGAGATATAATGCGATCAACGGTGTATAATTGGGTTTGCGACTAACGGTGGTTTAGTAACGAAGATTTGACGAGGGAACGAGGGAAAGTTTAATCCGTAGCACTCGACTTGTTTCTGCATCGTATTAACAATCAATCTCGTTAGGAGATAAAAACTGCTATTTAGGAAATATGATTTTACCTATGGCGGCAATTTAGCATCGATTTACCTGCGTGATTCTATATTGCAAATATGGAATCAACGTATGCACGTAAAAATGCGATGGAACGAAACAGAGATAAGAATATACGAGTATAAAAGATTTAAATAAAAGCAAGGTCTTGTACGTTATCAACGCGCCGCAAAGAAAAATAATTTTACTTCGAGACGACAGACACACGACGATTGTAAAATGTTGATTCAGTTTATGCAAAAATATTCTACTCTGTATGTGGGTAATAGGAGTGCCTTGAACTGCTTAAAATAGAATTTTACCACGATTCTTTGTAATGAATATTATTGACGTCGGAAAACTCTTTTTGTTTTAAGATTCTCAAATATTTAACGAGTTTTATCGGAACTCGAAAAAGAGTAAGGTAATATAAGAGGATGATAAAGTTACGAGTATTTGAAGTTTCATAACTTTTATTTCTAATACTCGAATCAAATTTATTATTACCTTTTTGTAATATATAATTACGCTTCGAGCGATAATGGAAAAAATAGAGAACATTGTTAAACGAACAGTTTCGCGAGTAAAAGAAAAATATAATCCTCGCGGTAGTTGTTTCTATAGCGTTTGATATCAAGAGAATTTGTGATTTGTCCCTCTGAAATATATAACGATTAGAATAAATTCCCATAGCATCGGAAAACCTAACTCCTTTTACTGAGAAAATATGAAACTCGCGTATTTTAAAATGCTCCTCGTTACCTTTTAAATTATATATTATATTTCCATCGTAATTTTACGAAATACAGATTTCACAGGAACCGATCGTGAAGGGAAATACCCTTTTTAATGGCACGTGGCGCAATGTTGGAAACGATGTTGTAAAAAAGGTCAGGCTGTAATATCGAAAGCGTATGGCATCTGGCTAGCATATCCTATCAGACCTGCAATTTTTATTTCTTTCTTTGCGTTTCTCAGTTTATTTCATCTCTTCTGCATGCAAATTTTATACGCGGAAATTCAAGAAACTGCTGATACTTTTACAAACGTATCAACATCGAAAATACACTTCTTTTTTTCATCCTTTGGTATCGTAAAAGTCCAACGTACGCCGAGAGAGATAAAGGTATAAGCTTCTCAAAACGGTCGAGTTTCTTTCCAAAAAGCGTAAAACTCGTTGAATGTTCTCGACTGAATGGTTCCTAATAACCGTATAATGACTGTAGGTGTGATGGAAAGTTCAAAGGAATAAGAATACGCAGAAATCAAAGGACGTGTAAAAAATATAAAAATATGCAAAGTATAGTAGACGTCATATCTCGTGGCTAAAACAAATATCCGTGTAAATTCCATTTCTTCTTCCGTCATAGAAATTAAATACTTATGTAACTTACGTAAAAACGTAAAGAAATATACAAGTATACGGAAAATATGAAATATCCAAAGTGTAAAGTCGTCGTGATATTTAGCGAATATTCGGCGAATAAATTCCGTTTATCTGGCTGTGTTCGTAAAAAATATAAATTTTCATGGACATGCGCAGCGTATTGGTGACCGTTATAACCATTAATGCGATTAACGCAATCGTAAACAATCGATTAAGAGAGAAAAAGAACATTAGCTCGTAATCGGTCGATTCTTTTTCTCTTATCTTTCGTTATCCGATTGTAAATGCATTCGCATAATAGGCCATTAGCGTCGAATCTCACTGGAAGACTGAATCACCGAGTTGCTGTCAAAAAAACATCAGATTACACAATCGTGTCCGTTTAATCGGTCAATCGTGTCTCATAAACTATTTTATTCCCCCTAAACAAGCTCGTTTAAAATTAACGACCGCCTCACTCGTTGCTTTGCATTTGTTCCTTGGTCGTTACTCATTCCCGTAATTTATTCCAGACGAGAGATACAGAACCAATTAATCAAGAGTTAAAGTTTGAAAAACAGAGCAAGAAAAGTGGAAAGCCACTGAAAAATGAGGGAGAAATGTAGTTTTTACCATTCTTTCCTCGATGGTTAAATACGGAAGAGAATCTAGTTTAATTTAGCTTTATCTCGGCAAAATACTGAAAAATCACCTTCTACGCCTGATAAAGATACGAATATACGAAGATAAGAGGGAAATGCGAAGAAAAGTAAGAGAAGGAAGACGAGAGCGTAGGATTCGTCGCTATATTTAACAAAAGAAACACAAAGAGAGGAATAAAACAATGCTCGACAAATAATATTTCCCGCTTCGAGGTAAAATCGATAGAAGCGCGGAGAATTCGGAATTATTTCCTACGCTTAATAGGGAAAAAACGCGAGAAAACGAGAAAGAAACTTTAAGAATCTCGCCCACGATGAAAATAGGAAAAAAGCTCGACTAAAACGCGATTAATAAAAGACAAGGAACCGAAACGTTTTACGCTGTATTCCAACGAGCAAATGTTCCGCATCGCTTATCGTCTGTTTACCGTAAAGTCGATGAAAGATAGAAGAACGAAGTTCGCCGGAAGTTGATGAAGCGTCAACAGCTGATTGCCGTTCTAATCGCCGACGCGCTTGCTTTTGCCATACCGAGCAGCTTCTTTCAATTTACACAACTTTTCAAATTCCCGTCCTTTCACACTTCCCACTTTGGTGTTCTTCGATTGCGTAATTTTTCCATTCTCAAAATCTTGATCGTCGAAACTCTCTTATTTTAATCTCTCTTATTTTATCCGAAACAGACTAATTTCAAAATTCATCGACATCGTCATCGGAACATTTCAAGCATAAAGGTAAATCGCAAAGAGAAATCTAAAAATCTATCTATTTGAACGCGAACGTGAAACAAAGGAAATTTGTCTGGCGCATCGACGCGATATTTTCATATTCGGCGGTGATCGTAATCAACGTGTGATAAAAATTACGTTCTGACGTAATGGGATTACTGACAAAAAGTGTGTACGCGCGTTACATGCCACAATGCCGATGAATGATATTTCAGTGCGAAGTTGGCCGGAAGTGGATGTAGCGTCAACAGCCGATGCGGTTCTACTTGGTGCCTCGCTATACCTGCGGATCATTACGATGTATCCCTGACTTTGAATTCGTTAGCCGGCCTATGCTACACGTACGGCATACCACGCTTCAATTTTTCATCGGTACGAAATCAAGGCCGTAGCCGGTCGATAATCTAAAAACACGCTGCGAAAAATGTGCTCCGTGTGTGTTGGCGCGGGTAGGAACGAAGCGGCGACGGTCAACTTTCGAGGAGGCGAAGCCGGATGTATAACAGCGTCTTCGTCGCTTGTACGCGTTCGTCGGCACGCTGTTACGCAGGAGAATTTGTTTTTTAACTTGTTAGTGCACGATCGATCTGTTTTCTATGTGCTTTTAATGCGTTCGCAGGAGCATGCTCGTGGAAAGGATAAAGAGCGCTGGATGTTGATAACAGAGCGTGCTGGCGTGATGTAAGGGATTTAACGTAATAACGCTAACGATTTTGTTGCTCCTTTTTTCCACCGGCTTTCCTGGATATTTCGTGAAAATTTTCTTTCGGAGATTACAATCAGATTTTTTTTCTGCTTTTTACGTGCGGTGATTAGTATAGTGCAGGGTTTTGCCTCTTTTCGTTGTATAATCCGCGATGATGTTGTTACGCAGTAATAGCAGCTATATGGTAATACGAAAGCGCGATGTTGATTAAAAGCGAACGTTTTTGTTTTGCGAAATACGTTTCAACCGCGGTACCCTAACGTGTTTAAAATAGCGTTTGGGAATGTTCGTTTCGCGGTCGATTCGTGGGTGATACCGATGATCGATTCGTCGTCGATCTCTCGTCGTTGATAAATAATTATCGCGAACCTTTCGTGTTTCATCGGAATTACGAAAGTCCTTGAAAAGACAAAACGAACTTGGAACGAACGAATTCGATTAATTTTTACCTACGACGAAGATTACTAAGGAATATAGGCATTACTTTGTCTTTTTAATGTAACAAAGTTTACAATTTTTAAATAGCGTTTGAAAATCTTTCTGTTTCTTTATTATTCTCCAGGCATACAGTTTGGACCGTCCTATCGATATAATTAAAAACAAAGATTCAATGGGTATTTTAATTTTTCACAGTCGTGTGCGTTGATGTTGTCAACAGAGGAATCAAGGTTGAGGCGTGGGACTCGAAGATTCAAATTCGATAACCGAAACGTAAAAATGTATAAATAGAGTTTGAGAAATGACGTTCACAAACCTACACCGTGTTGCAAATCTCAACGGTGCAGGTTTTTATCGCTCGCGTGCAATCTGTGCGGACAGCACGCCAGTGTTTAATAATAATGGAAATTCGGAACGTCACGGGAATGGCAAAGCAAAACGATTCTTTCCGTGGTCGTGTCGTTATATTAAAAATTCATATTTACGAAAATACTGTACAAAGTTGATTTTTTGTACGAACGTTTTTATTCGGTTCGTTCCTTTTGTCCAAAGAGCGGACGAAATTCCTAGAAACTGTTAACTGTAAAAGCCAAACCGACGACGAACGTGCGACGAAGCTTGAAAACATGTTCCACGTTCGGTTTACACGGGGCGCGGCCGAATAATAAAAACTGACGAATAAAATTTCGCCTCGTACTTTTGCCCCTTGTCTGTTTGATCCGAGTAAAATTTTGCCCGACTCCGCGGGACGACTCGTTGCCCGATAGCGACACGGAAGTCCGTTAAGTCGGAAGTCGAGAATTCGCGTCAAATTAATCAATTCCTGCCACGACGAAACGAACCGCACGCCGTTTACGTAACGAGCTAATTGCACAAGTTAATTCGAAACTTTCGTCGGCTGGTGCCCGTTGCTCTTGCGACAGGAACGACTTGGACGACAGCGATTCGTCGTGGATGGACGCTTCGGGAATCACAAACCGAATTACTCGGCTCGAGGTTATCCGCCAAAGTAGAATTATTCGCGAACAGTGACATTACGATTTCTTCGGCTTCGATGGAAAGTTTGCAATTACGTTGGGCTTTGCGTCGATTAATTTTATGACTGTTTAAGACGGACGGTGATGCTGGGAAATGAAATAGTTTCCTCTATGCCTGAGACGTTTAGACGTTAGAAGGACGAGTCGTAATTGCGTAACGAGCGAACACGTTGAGTTAAAAATGAGAATGACGGAAAAGAGATGGACGAACGATAGGGATAAAGAATATCACGGTTTCAAGCAGTCAGTCTGAATCTCTGGAAAAGCGAACACGTGCTCCTTTGATCGTATTTGCTTGCTTTAGCGAGCTTCTCCCTTCTACAAAGCGCAATAAGGAGATAGAAATGGGAAACTTGTAGGAAAATTAAAGAGATACAAATTTCAAGGTATGGAAAATTCGCGAACGTGCTACCGCGAACGGTAACTCGACGTACGCAACAAATTTCTTCCGAACAGGGATGTTAACCAGTTAGCTGTTTTCCACGACTATACTCGTAATAAAATTGAAAAATAAAACGGTCGTTTCGTTACAACTTAATTCTATATCGTAACAGCCGCGCATACTTTTGTGTTTGACGAGTATACTTTCTGTCGTCGCTTACCTTCTGCGGCAGATTTCAGGTGCACGCGTTTCAAAGTTTTCGAACAGGTCGCAACAGCAAACTGTTCAATCTCGTTCAAAAATTTCAAATTCCTCTCAAATTTGACCAATGTACGCATGATTCTGACGGTTGAATCTCACTGTGGTGTACTGCGAAATTTTCAAAATAATATATATATATAACACAGGCGTATGTATACATGTTCATGAAAAATATCCGCGAGCGGTGGAATACTTTCGCGAGCCACTGCGCGCGTCTATTTTCCACGACATGGACAGAAGCCGCGGCCTACTAACGAAGCGACTATCGATTTAATTTGATCGTTTATACATATAAATAAAGCGCAGACGAGGCATCGAAGGAGGGAAATCCACGTGTCGACAGCGTTTGACGCGATCATACGATCAATTGACATCTCTGTATTCAACAGTTCAACGAACCTGCTTCTGGTAAGGTCAGGGCCGTTCAACAACGCGAGCTCGCTCACAAGTAGAAACGCTGTCATCTTCGTTAACGAAGGCAGCGCCGGTATAACTGTATCTGCTGTGTTCTCTGCTACGACATCGTGCGACGAGCAAAACTGTTCGCAGCGATAAGTTTGGCGCGCAACTTCCACGTATAATACGTACACGCGACGAAACGACCGATGAAAAGGTCGCTGGGATTTCGTGTTCCTCGACGATGCGTGGCTATTCGCCGCCTTTGTACTTCTAACGGTATAGTTTCGATAAATAATCCTTAATAAAGAGCAGAGAACTCGCAGTAGCGGCGCGCTGTTTCGAAACGAAGCCGTAGATAAAGGGAATAAAAAGAGGATGATATCGTTACAGCGTGGTTTCTTTTTATCAGACGTCACGAGTTTCCTTTGTTCGCGACGATCTTGGTCGCGTTAGGTTCAACAGACAGACGAGCGATGTGACGTCGTTAGAATTTCCAAGTACTGAAAACTTTGTTTCTCTTAATTTAGTTTAGCTAGAGAGTTCATCGTTCACCGGTTTAGAAAATCGTCGCGGTCGTTACCGAAGCACGGAGTTCTGTTCTGTCTTTTTTGTAATTTCTTATCGGCGATTCTCATTCCAGCCGTATAATTAACTCTCCATTTATTAGATATTTTGAAACGTTCAAAATGTACGTATGTTTTTATCATACGCGGTAACTTTCTCGTTCGATCGAACCAGTCGGTTGATCATGCTAGTCTAAAGTTAATTTTATATCATGTTACCTTAGAACGTTATACGTTATACGACCCTAATAACAAACGCAATGATAATCGAATAGCCTATGGCCTTTCTTCGTATTTCCATAAAAAAAAAAACAATTCTTACACGCTACAGATTATAAATAAATGTTTTATAGCATGGTAAGTGGCGCGTAAATGTATACAGTGTATGTGCCATAAAGAATATACGTCAAAAATACTAACAAATATTCGCATAAAAATAAGTCTACCCAAAATTAAGAAACGCGACCAGCGACTTGCGAGCTTGCACCTCTCGTGACACTTACCATCCGCGAATCGGAGACTCAGATCCCAGAGAATCGGGACGAGACCTTCGTCGAGCGAAATTGCCCGGAATGCATCAATGGGAATTCGAGCGGATGGAGAGTAGAATCGAGCGATAGACTAACCAGAGAATTATCGGTTTGTTTTCAGGCAACTCGTTCGAAAATGTCGCCGGCTGAGCCGTAATTCAACGATCTTGGTAGAAAGGAAGCCGAGGGCCGCGAAGAAGTGGCGGACAAGGAAGAAATGGCGTCCACCAGCGGGCACAAGAGGAACGGCTCGAGCTCGAGCATGTTCACCCACAAACGCACCGAATCCGGCGGCGGTTTTATCGGCCACAAACGCTCGGAGAGCGGTCACAAACGCGCCGAGAGCATATCCAGTGCCTTTGGCTACAAACGATCCGAGAGTGGCCACAAGAGGAACGAGAGCAGCGGCGGTGGTTTCGGCCACAAAAGGTGATTTTCGCCTTTTCGAACTCTACCTTGCTTGCCCTCTCTGCTTACCTTCGTCCAGGTCGAGAGTCTCGGCTCCTTTCTCTCCTCTCTTCTTTTTCCTTCTCTTCTTTCTTCCTTTTTTCTTTCCTTAATAGCCTTCTCTTCTCTCCTTCTCGCGAATTTAGCGTAATATAGAGGGGACCTCGCCTTTCGTTGGACGAACGCAGTGGAAAAACTGCTTTTCAGGGTCTACGGGTGTGAATTCTCACGCTCGTTACAAGACTTTTCGGTTTTACCTTCGCGGGACAATTATTTGAAACAGTAGGCCTGCTTTTATTTCGAACAGGGACTTGGAGCCTGTTTAGGCGAACTCTCGTCGATGAAATCGTACGTAGCGATTTAAATAAGCAGACGCACAGCCAGGCTCTTTAAAGCGACCGAAAGTTGAAATTTCAATTGTTGAACTTTCAACGGCACGAAGGTTTCTATCAATTTGAAGACTTTTTAATATTAAAAAGGCAGTCTCTTTATTATCATTTTTATTACATCGCTCATCGGCTTATCACCGTTTTCCCATTACTCCGTCCTATGGAAATTTAAATACAGGCCAGCCTGAGAAGTTTCCAAACTCGATTCTCTCGTAAACGAAGCCCCCCCCGTTCGTTCGTGTTTTCGATTCGTCGCTACGTCTGCAATCGCTTCCCCCTTTCGTGATCTTCGCGCCACTCATCTCGCGATACATCGTGTATTTGCACGACACCGTTAGACCTACGAGAAACTTTCGTTCTCCACGCCTCTCGTGTAGCTTTTCCTCGTCAAAAGACACGGTGGCTGTCGTTTACGTATGACCATAGCCCGTCTTTTTGACAATTTATCGACAATTTCAGTTACGTCGCACGATTTAAAACGTTTCCCATATGTCCGTAGCGTTGTCGAAATATCCGCAGCGTTAAATAACGTGTAAAATAACGCAAAGAAGCAGCGGCAACGAGCGGAAACTAGAAAACAGTTGCAGCTCGTTGCCACCTACGCCAAACTGCACACGTACAAGCAGGTAACGTAAGCAGGTAGTATAAGCTTGCGTATCCTTGCACCGCTCGGAGGATTAATGTTTAAATCAGAAAAAAACCATAGACGTGGATATGGATTTCTCGCGGACGCTGGTACTGCACAGCTATCCCCCTAGATGGGGCGAAAAAAATTCAAATAACACGGGGGAAGGTTCTTGTTAGGTTGTAAAGTAATACGATCCTCGGGCTGGAGCTCCGCGTGTAATGTTTGGATAAGTAGAGGTTCGGCGTTCAGGGGCTTCCAGGATTCTGTTTGTCTTCTCCCTTTCTTGTTCGTTAACGAGACAGGAACCGAGAAATTGCGCCTGCGACCACGCAACCGACTTCCTGTCCTGCGGTATTCTCCTGTTTTATTATGCGCAAGATTATTGGCTATACTTACCACAAGTATAGTATACCGTATTACGTTCTGCGCGTTATACGAATTTCCTGTTGTACGAGGCTCAGACCGCAAACCTCGAAATTCAGAGAAAATCTCTCTGCCTTTTTTATTTTTCTGCTTTTTCATTTCCTCGAGAGAGTTTGCAATGAAATTTTTTCAAATATTCGTCGCATTCGCTATCTTCGATTATTCCTGCTTATTTTCTACGCTATTGTCACTTGATTCTCTTTCTTTTGTTTCGATTAATTTCTAACTTCTATGTAATACTATACGATATATGTATGTGATTGTTTTCGAACATCGTTCATTTTCCGTTCATTAACTGTACGTCGCGTTTTAATTAAATTGCGCCTATGTATCGAGAGTAAGATGCAACGTGGATAATAAGACCTTATTCGGGAGTTTAGGGTGCTAAGGTAGCCCAATCGGTCGCTATTTACGTCGATCGGCGCAGCAACTCCTCCCTCGGTTAACCCTTCTCGATCGTTTCGGCGACAAACGCTATTTTTATCGATAGGAGTTAATTACCCATCGGCTACTAAAAATAAAATTAACTTGCCTATATTACGATAACTCTAGCTTTAGAGGTTCGTTCAGACAGACGGAGGGTAACCGATCGATACCTTTTTAACCTACCGATCGAAAGTTTCGCAAAGGTGGCGTATATGGTAAACAGAAATTTATTTATGATCGACGATTATTACCCAGTCTGTCGTTTTTATATCCAGCGAATAGAACTTTGTCAAACGTGTATCGGAAATGTAGAGACTGCTTCATAGGAAGGATAGCAAATTGATATTCATTTTTAATTCGACCATCGAAACTTTTCCTAAAGCGGAAGCTAAATATCCTTTTCGTAACAGGTTGTAGTTGACGTTTTCTTTAATCTGGCGTTTGAAACTGTCGCGGAGAAACCGTCAGTGAAAGATTCGGAACGTTTTCACGAAGTATAAACGTTCACGACTTTAGTAGCTCGTTATTGACGTGGATTCGTCATCGTTTGAAATCATTGAAATTGAATTTTGTTACTTTCGGGAAGAGGTTGCTATAAAGATTCGAACAGTTGTAGCGTTCGAACAAATTTTTTTAAATACTGGAGGAATTAATATTAAAGTACGATCGTTACAGCAAAATGTTACGTTTCGTTCGTCGCGTAATTTTCCAAATTTCATAATCTTATGCGAGCCTGGTTGCGAATGTTCTTCGTTCGCTGTAGATCGAAAGTGACGTAAATCGTCGATCTTCAAATTTAACCTCGTAAAAAATGGAGGAAGTAGAAACGTCTAATTGACCTTCGCTGCCTCTCCTTGCCATCTCCTCTTGACTTTTGACTGAGAAACGTCCGAAGACTTTGGCGTGCTCGTATGCCAATGATGTACGTTGATCTTACAACGATGACTTCAGGTTCCACTGCAATCGATCGAATCATCGACGATCGTACGGAAATAGACACTCGCGAAAGCTAACGCGTTTCTTTCCATCGATCGGCTAAAATAAACATCGAAGTGGCTAGAAATCACACGAGCTGCGCTATCAGTCGTATATATCAGCCGGAACTGTATCAAAGATTCGCATCTCGATAGGAATAAATTGCGAGCTATCTACTACCAGTGCTATCGACGTCATTCAGAATTTCCTCGTCTATTTCGATAGAAATATTAAACACCTTGGATATAAAATCTATAAATTTGCCAGTCCATCGACAGGCCGAATCGAAACAGAATTATTAAGAAGCTTTGCGAAAGGAGCACCTGTATCTTTCGATCGAATGGTCGTAAATTCAACGCTCGGGATAAATGTAACAAGAGCAGAATCGTCCGAGAGTCGATAAACTTTTCTATTTTGTAACCGTAAAACGAATAGAGTCGGTCGACAGTCAACTATCGCAGTTATTACAACTATCAACTTAAACCTAGCTAATGTTTAACGAAGCTGAAAGCGGAACTTCCAGTGAGATTTACTCGATTCGCTCATTTGCGTATTTTGTCGTCTCGTGAGTCTTTAGAAAATAAAAAGGAAAAAAAAAGAAGGAAATTCCTGAATCCTTGATCTTGGACGCTTAATTCGGAACGTATGTAGCGGACGATTGGATGGCCGCTTTATCGAGGTCAAGAAGAACAAGAGTGGAAGCTTAATGGATCGCTTCCAAATTACACGTTGATCGTCTATTGCATTTCCAGGTCCGAGTCTGGCAGCAATTACCATGCCGGACATCGAAGGAACGAAAGCATGTATGCTATGACTGGGCTGTACGCGGAGAGTGCGACCACGGGAACCGACGAAACCACAGACCCACTGCAGGCAACCGGTAGCAGACTGACTCACGATACCGTCATCAGGTGTCACAGTAGAAATCCCAGTTCTGGCCTCGTGGACCATAGGTGAGTATGATGCGCGCATACAGCACGAGGGATACTCCTTTTGTTGCGGATCTTCTTAGAAAATAACGTCGTGATGCGGTGATTAACGTCGCGGTTGGTCGGAACTGTTCGGAACTAACATCGAATCTATGATAACGGTATAGGCAGAAACGTATATACAATATTCGTATTTCTATCGGCGGAATATAAATCTTCTTTTTTATTATTATATCTATCGGTATGCGTAATAAATGAAAATTGTAACATTCGACGGGCTTGAACTTGAGTTGTACCACTTGGCTCGAACGGCGCGTGAGAAACGTCACAGAATCTCGCTCTCCCGTAGGCATCGTTCTTATCGTTCGATATCGGAGAAATTATCGGTCAGTAATCAGACAGTCGCAGTTATGTCTTCTTTCTAGCGTCGTGGTTTCGATGTTTTTGAAATTGAGAGAGATCAAAAATCTGTAAAAACGTGCCTCAAAAATCTCATACGTTTCCCCTGTTACTATCTTTTCTTACTTCGCTTTATTCATTATTATTCGCGTAAAGAGGAAAAACTGCGAGCAACTCCGGATAGTTGAATTTTACGCCTATTTTTTCGATTTTCACTGCAATTTCCACGAGAAGACTTGGAAGCGTTCTTCGTTCGTTTTTTATCAAAAAAAAAAAAAAAAAAAAAAACGTTGTATTATAAGTAACAATCGCGAATGACATCGAATAGAGGAAAATTGTCACGAACGAAGACGAAAAAGAGAAAGCGAGACGCTAAGAAGCGAGTGGTGAAAATGTTATGGCGTTTCTTTCTATTACGCAATCGGAGATTTTTGCGGCACGGTCAGTCCATACGCGAATTTACATACGTAAATGGTTTCTAGACGACCGTGGTAAAAATTGCAAGCTGTAAGCCTCGAAAACGTGAAAAGTGAAAGCACCAAGCTGACCATGGCACGGTTATTCGTGAAATAGATTCTTTTGTAACCGTGTTATATGTGTCATAGACACATCCTGTTGCGAGTCCTGTTGTCGTAAATTTATTCGCCCGCGAAGTTACAGACCACGACGGAGGAGTAAACGAGCGTCTCGTTTAAAGATGAAGATAGAGAAAGAAACCGTGAAAACATTTTTCACCGTCCTCCGATTTAACTGTCACTTTACGATCAGACAGGAGAATTTTAATATCAACATGGCCGATATCGCAGTATCGTATAATCGAAAATGAAAACGGTAGATTTTTTAAAAATACGCCTGATACATTGACGAAGTTCCATAGAAGGCAAAGATGTAATTATCAAGACGAGCAATATTTTGGAAATTTTGCGGGAGATAAAAAGATGCGCGAGTTTAGCTGCAAAAACGAAATATACAGGAGACTTTAGTAACACGAGACTGATTGCTTGTAAAGTAATAGGAAAATTCTGCTCCCGTAACCTTCGAATCTGTTGCGAGAGTAACTGCAAAGGCATGTCAGGTTTGAAGGGTGTGTTAAAACGAGTAAATAAATTCAGTGTTACTCTGAATGGACTATTTGTACGTATCAAAATTCTTGAAGTATCCCGATCTCTTGGAGACGCAAAACAGAACGTGTATAGCGAATAAGGACGGAAGTTTCGATATCTTTCCCCTTGTTATCTTTTTTTCTGTCTCGTTCGATGATAACTAATAAACGAAGAAGAAACTGAGATAACGAAGCTACGATTTCCATCGAAGCGAATTTGGATTTAATTGTACGGGAAATATTTTCATGATATTCGTAGTAGTATCTACGTTATGCTCGAACAATTGAAATTATTTTCTGTGTGAAATGCATATATCCGTTTTGTCAACAGAGTACATCGATATTGCCTATACAATCTCGCCGTACGCTATAATCCGTATTAGTCATATTTATCGCCGTAGTTGGTTGACATGTGACGTGTTACGTCTCCAAAGATTAATGCGTATACTTCTGTGTTAACTTCAATCTGTCCTAACTCTCACGTGCACGCAATCACGGTGCATCATTCAGCACAGTATTATTCATGCTTGCCGTTTCTTCTTCTTACACTTTTTCAGAGATTTTATCATCAAATGTCACAGCAGGAATCCCAGTGCTTCCATGGTGGACAGGTAAACCTGGCATCATTATCACTTATAGTATACAATTAACCAAAGAGAAAAGAAACGCGAGACGATTGTGATTAACTAACAAAATCCTGCAAAGTCGACTAACGTTCCAATCTGTATTATATTCCCATCGAATCGATCGTCTTCTTTAATCCTTTGACTGTATCGCCGGGATTCGACCAAAGCTACGTTCGAAGAGACTCTAAGGTTATTTTCTACGCTCTAATTTTGCAAGTAATTGCACGCGAGACGGAGATTGTGAGAGGCTAGGGCGATGAGCGCGTTAGCCGGATTTCCTTTCAAGAACGACGCGTCGCGTTCGTTAAATTTATTTTAAACAGGGAATCGAAGCGACGCCGGGGGAACTGTAGGCTGTCGAAGAGTCTAGCAACTCGACAGACGTAGCCTCGTTTCCAGTTGCCGGTGATGCAAAGTAACGTTGAATTGGCTTAAGCAGGAGTCGATCGTCGAGGATAATGAAATTCTGCAAGAATTCGAAATTAACACGATTACGATCGAGCATCAGCAAATTTGTTTCGGTCGGTCGAGCTGCCGAGGACGTAAACAATCTTGAATTTTGCATAAAACGAACGAGCTCGTTGTACGCGGCGAGACGTTAATCGATCCAATCGGAGTAGAATTCCGCTGGGAATCTTACGATTAAATCGTACAGAAATAATCTTCCGCGAGCTGCACGTCGAATTTCTCTGGAATTTCTTTAACGATAAATCGCGAAGAAATTGTTCGAACTAAATAGACGAGAAACAAGAATACGATCGATGTTTATGTTCGATGATCGTCGTTTTCCAAGTTTCACGTTCTCTCGATTCGTTCTGTCGATCTTTTAAAAATAACGCCAAGAGTTTCTTCACCTCGTCGCCAGCGTCTCGCAGTTAAAGGATTAATCGAGTCGCACGCGTGCTTCTCGCTTTGTTCCTTCGCTCTATACCGAAATACCCGGCGATTCCATAGGAGAATTCTTAACACGTTTTTCTTGTTGGCGACACAGGACGGAGAAGGAGAGAGCGCAAACTCCGCCGTTTAATCCGGATTCGAAGGACTGTGGAATCCTGAGCTGCCGGCCGGCCTTTATACAAAGATTCGCCGGAATAAAGGTTCGCAAACGTTACTTTATCCAAAATTCGCCCAACGTCCGGCTGACGTAAAGCCATTTATTTATCTTGAAAACAGCGAGTTGCTCGTGAAAGTATCTCGACTCTTACCGCGGAGGAATCTTTTACGAGGTGTTTGAGCATCTCTTGCTCGAGACATTTTAAAAGTTCATTCGCGCTGTTACGACACGCGATTATCACGGTTAAACGAATAAAGCTCGTAAAACGGGTGTGAGAACGTACATGAAAATTACAGGACACTTAGTGCAACTATCGAGACGAAATTAAGATTTCTGCAGGAAGTGGGAATACTTTCTTGGGCAACTGTGAACCGACGTTTTTAAATCTCTGCAATTCTGCTTCTTTTTTTCCTTTTTTTAAATAAATATCTTCGACGTTGGTAATCTTTAGTACGCTTTCTTCTATGTCACGCTGTTTTGCTTGAACAAATTCTTATCGTTGTAGTAGCTAAAATGACGTAAACCGTTTGGAAGGGCACACGGTAAATTTCATACGCGTACAGCATTTAGATATTTCGAAAAATCGCTTTGTACGTGCGATGTCCTAACGGAAGGATCGTGTTATATTTCCTCGTCATACAGTGTCCGAATTAAGCGATTCGATTAATTCGAAGACGCCGATCAACTTACATTTGTCGCGTATATGGTACACGGATGTGCAAAACGAGGTACAGTGAGTCATCATTTCGAAAGGATACGACATTGAAACGCTGCTGACATTCCGTGAAAGGTTTTAAGTCATCGTAAGAGTACGAGGCAAAGACGTCATCGTTTTCATTTGGCGTGCTTTTATCGTTCGCTACCATTACGTTGTAACGTAATCGGACATTTTGTTAACTCGTGCAGGAACAGGTTTAGCCTAGAAATCTGGCCGAACTCTTCCAGTCTACCGGTTATCCAGTTTTTTTATTTACATTTCCGGAGAATTTTTCGCAACTAACGATAAGCGCTTGGAACATCCAAACGCTTGTAACCAAATTTGTAAAATTGCATCAATTCGTGAAACTGCCGAAACTCAACCGACTAAGTTGAATTTCTCAAACAACTCTCAAAAGTTCGATTTTAACATGGCAATTTGAAATTATTTCAATAATTGATTATTAAATCCAATAGCATGGACTTCCTTTGTGTCCGCCATTCGTATGGTTCCTCCGTCAACAATGCAAATTACCTTTTCTTTTAGCGCGGTGGTAAAAATCATCTAGGCTTGCACGATTAAATTCATGATTTTCGGAAATACAAAATTCTAAATGTACCACGTGTACGCCTGTTCGTATCGAGCACGTTTTTAGCTTTGATTTGTCAAACACGGCACGTCGATTATCAGCAAAATGTTTTATCCTGTTGCCGTCGTAAGATCATAATGTTACGTTAAAGCGGCGTTTTACCTTCGTTAGTTAAAATGCACTCAAGGGTACAATGATGGAATCGATAAAGCTTTCGCTTATCTAATCGGGTTTTATCGTTCGATTCGGCGGCATGGATGTACGAAAGAATCGATATTATCAGCTACACGTATCTCTGAATTTTACATGATAAAGGGCGCTTTTGTTCTGCCTCAGCCAAAAACGCATATTTCTGATAAAGTACGTCGGCACATTTTTCCCTTTTCGGGTAGAAATTCCTATTCTACGAAATACTAATCGACTTGTATAAAGCAATATAAATTCCGTAAACACAGAAACAAAAGCTTCTTATCTTCTCTCCTTCGATTTCCATGGAAAATACGTTTTATTATTTCAGATAATAATGTCGATATTTTATCTACAATAAGCGTGTTTATTCGTAGATTTGAAATTATTTTCAGAATATATTTCATCTCGAAGGCGAAATTAACGCGCAAACCAGAGTATTTCGTATCTCTGGCGGTTTTTGAAGGATGCGCGCAAAAGTTTACAAGTGTGCATTCTTTTATAAATTAATTGCAATGTATATGTATATGTATACTTGATTTTCATTCAAATACTTCTCATTGATCTTTTGTTATTTATTCGAAATATTTCATGGACGGAGGAAACATTATATCGCGTTAAAAAATAAATATTGCAGGAGGAGCTATGAATTCCTCTTCAAGTGCGAATAAGCGTACAAGTTCGTAAATATTGAATCGTACGTACTACTGCAGGTGGTGGTAATCACAGATGGACATACGTAACCTTGCAAACAATCTAGAATAATCTCGATTTCTTCGATCGTGTTACAACCTTCGAGTCTGTTGCCTGTAAATTCTCTATAGCCCCATAATTTTCTATGCAAAAGAGAAAGATCCTTTGGTATAGCGCGTTGAACTGTTTCAACTTCTTTGCGGTAGTAGCAGCACCTGAACGCAAAAGAGAAGAATATCAATCGTAGTTCTATCTTGTACATTCACCGCTATCTCATACTTACTACGTCTAAGCAAATATTACGTTAACATTAAAATATAAAGTATAAGAAATATAAATTCACATACCCATTCGTCGAAACGCTTCACAGACGCCACAGACATTTGCAACTTTGTCGGCGATATTTTGAACGAACGTGTGTGGCTAGAACATGGTGCAAGACCTGGCGATGTCGTAGAAGTAAGAGTTACCTCGCGGCTTCTTAGAACAGGAAACGTGACAAAGAGACACGTCGAATTTGCACTCGCGGTCGTCATCGGAGACGCTCAAGGTTCGATTAACACGCATTAACGAACGATCATCCGGTGATTTTTCCAGGTGTTTGTGTTCCTTCTGTCGTTTCTCGTCACGCTGCAGCAAGCACTTAGTTCAGGTTACATAAATTCTGTGATCACGACCATAGAGAAAAGGTTCGAAATCCCGTCCAGCCTTTCAGGCGTCATTGCTAGCTCCTATGAAATTGGAAATGTCATCACCGTCATCTTCGTCAGCTATCTTGGTAGCCGAAGACATATACCTGTTTGGATAGCTATTGGTAAGTATACATCGTAAAAGTATATACGCTATTTAACTCTCGCGGAGGATGGCTCAATGCTGACACGTTAACGTGAATATTTCAATACGTAATAAATATATCGTACGTCTTACTTTCTAAGTTGCTAGCTGTTCTCGTGTTCCACTTATCCCGCGAAATTGATAAGATCGATTTGTTAAAACAGATGTATTCAATTGTGCGAACAGTTTGATGTTTTAAGCGGCTGTTTGCCTTGTCGCTACGAAATGGATCATTCGATACCTGGCACGATAACAATCCGGTCTTTGTCGGATAAAGCTAGCACTGGAATTAAGCAGAGTAGAGAAGATAACTAATACAACGCTTCTTTTTGCAGAAATTTTCTAAGTTTTTAAACAGTACCCATACTTTGCTTTCTTTGGTACCAAGTATCGCACTTTGATCAAATTGACATTAATTGACATTACCGAAGCGTGTCTGCGAGGTAATAATATGAAATATATCTTAATTATTGTCATTCCAGGCGCCGTCATAATGGGACTGGGATCGATGATCTTTATGGTACCGCACTTCACAGCCGAACCCAATTTAATGACGGCTGCAAACAATTCTAGCTCGGACAACATTTGCCGTGGTGTTTCGTTACGCGAACAAGACATGGGATTAGGTGAGCGTTTAACGAATCGCGAAGCGACGAACAATGTTACATGTAATGTTTAAAAAAAAAAAAAAAAAAAGGAAGAAGAACAGAGGAACGTTTAATGTGCTGATCGCACGATTTAGCAGTTTATTTTCCCTTAAATACGAAATACCAACGAAATCCACGTTGTCGTGCAATGTTTAAAAGTAACATTTGCAGAGAAACTGAAAGTATTATTCTTCCTTCGTAGGTCGTTTATCGTCTGGATTATCATCTCCCCCTTTAGCACCACACAACAATTTAAGAGGTGATAATTGCATTCAGGGATCTCCATCTACCGCTGGTCCTGTTATGTTATTTGTACTTGCTCAGTTATTATTAGGCTGTGGTGGTTCCCCTTTATTTACCCTCGGTACTACTTACATAGATGATCACGTACGACCAGAAAGTGCTTCTTTGTATATCGGTAAGAAAATATACTATTTCGAAAGGTTTAGGATACAGGGTACAAGAATATTTTATTAACCAGCTCTCGTGTTTCTTTTAGGTTGTATGTATAGTATGGCAGCTTTTGGGCCGGTTCTAGGTTTTCTTCTTGGAGCTTATCTCTTATCCTTTCATATGGATTCATTTTCCGGAACAATTATCAGTATAGGTAATGAAATACCTGTGTAATAAGTAGACCGCATATTTGTATGAACACGGCTATAGAAATGTAGCAGATGCATAAAAGTCTGCGGTTCTACCGTTGAGATGTTTGGTTGTACTCAAAGTTGTGAAACACTGTTTAAGATTGGAATTATTCTTCTACAGATCCAGGTGATCACAGATGGGTAGGCATGTGGTGGGGTGGTTTCCTACTCTGTGGCTTACTCCTGATTCTAGTGGCAATACCGTTCTTCAGTTTCCCGAAAACTCTGCAACGGGAGAAGGAAAAAATACGAATTATCGAAAAAGCTAAATCTTCGTCGCAGAAAGAGAAAGAGCAATGCAAGGAACCGAAAAAGGAGAAACTAAATGATAGTGGTTACGGCAAGGATGTGAAGGGTAAACGTTTGATTCTTGAAATTTTACTACAGAGATTTAATTATTCTCTCTACGAAAGTTTCCCTTAATGAATATCACACATTGTCAAAAATGATCAAAAATTACAGTTATAATTAAACATAAACGAATATATCTGTCTCTTTCAGATATCCCCAGGAGTATGTGGAGGCTGGTATGTAATCCAGTGTACGTAGTAACGTGTCTAGGAGCTTGCATGGAGTTAGTAATCGTCTCCGGGTTCGTGGTTTTCCTGCCAAAGTATCTGGAGACTCAGTTCAGTTTAGGAAAGAGTCAAGCCAGTGTATTCACCGGCTCTATAGCGATACCGGGTGCCTGCATCGGAATCTTTTTTGGCGGATGTTTGCTCAAACGTTTAGAATTAAGACCGAAAGGTGCAGTTCAATTCGTTCTCGTCTCGAACATGATATGCCTGGTGTGCTATGGCCTCCTCTTCTTCCTCGGTTGCGACAACGTAAAAATGGCTGGGACCACTATACCGTACTTTAACAGCAGCACAAAGGGTCCGGAACCCTTTCAAGTAAACCTCACTGCCGCGTGCAACTTCGGTTGCGAGTGCCGAATGACAGACGTCGAGCCAGTCTGTGGAAACAACGGTCTCACGTATTTTAGCCCTTGTCATGCAGGCTGCACTGCCTTCAGTTCGAAATCGAACTTTACTAATTGTGCATGTAAGTTGAAATAGAAAAAATTCTCTTCTTTTTTTCTTTGTACATTGCCGAGTATACGACGAGTAGGGAAAGTCCTTATATATAAGGTGAAAAATCTATCTGGCTGAGAACTTTTGTTTTATTTGTCGTATATATTCGTTGATAGTGTCGGATAATTCTATAATTTGCATATTTACGTTCTAGGTATACACGGAAACTTAACAATGTTGCCACCGGCAGCTCCAGAATTTGCGGAAGTAACGGTAGTGCCAGTAGCTACTGCTGGCCCGTGCACTTCGCCATGTAGGACTATATTTCCATTTTTAATTTTACTTTTTTTTATGACGTTTATCGTTGCTATCACTCAGATGCCTCTATTAATGATAGTGTTACGGTAAGTTTCGCTTTTATCGCTCTTATATCTTCCATATGTTAGCGTACTTGAGTCACGTTCAAATTGTACATTATCGTTCAATTCATTTTACTTTTTGTTTCTAATACAGATCAGTCTCGGAGGAGGAAAGATCGTTTGCTTTAGGCATGCAATTCGTAATTTTTAGACTGTTCGGTTACATACCCGCTCCTATTTTATTTGGTAATTTAATCGACTCTACGTGTTTACTTTGGAAAAGCACATGTGGAGAAAAAGGTGGACGATGTCTACTTTACGACATTGAGCAATTCAGATACAGGTATTCGTTATTCCTATATCTGTGTGCAACTTTGAAAAGCTAATTTTAGAAATGTTACTGAGCAGTGGCATTTTTTCTTCAACATTTTTCAGATATGTAGGACTTTGCGCTGGCATCAAGATTTTAGCTTTGGCACTGTTCCTCGTTGATTGGTGGTTAGTTAGAAGGAGAAGGCAAATGGAAGACCAAGCACCGTCTTTCACTGTCAACGAATTCGTAGGGTCAATTATCAGCCTTGACAAATGTAAGTAGGACACCTAGTCGTACTAAATACTTTTACTAAATGTACGTTCGCAATAAAATACTTTGTGATCTCTAGGTGTATTTCCAAATTCGTTTCAAACTTTATCACTGCTGTAGTGATACTCACTGTAGCGCTGATAAAATTCCAGCAGGTTCTGTATAGTATAGACAATATATCCGTAAAAGTTTTTCAAGTACTTTCGTCAGCCACTATCATTTTTCCAAATTTTTGTCGTCATATTGGATTATCGTTGAGCTTCCAAACACGTGTTTTGTCTTTCAGTATTCGAAGAAAAACCGCATCTTCACGGTGTCGGAGATGGAGACGGCACATCTCCGAATTCTGAATTGCCCACGCCGTCGTCAATATCGTCGCCTACGGAGCCTACAAAGTCGACGAACCTAGAGGACACCGGCTCGTCGAATCAAACGCAGGATTCGACGGAGTTAGGAAATCGTTCGAAGAACGCAATGGATGTCGATGATATCGATGTTCCCGATACAAGGCAAGCGCCTCTTGCCCTAGAAGAACCGGACGCAGAAGTCAAACCGTTGACCGGTAAACCCTCTGACAAGCTTGTACGGAACGTTTAATGTTTAACTCGTGTTAGAGGCTATGCAATTGAATTATATCAAAAAGGTGATAATGTGAGTCTGTGGCAAATTGTTTTGATGTCGCAGGTAAACGAGTACAGTATATATAGAGTGGAATAATACGTACAACGTATGTGCATTATTAATTTGTGCAATACTAGAAAAGAAACGCTGTTAACAATGGTGGAAAGTGGTACGAATGACTTTAAATGAAAGAAAGAAGGGATAATCTCTGTATACATACATATATGGTGCTAATATACTTTTTTAAAGAGATCGAAAGACAAAGAATTACCTTATATCGTTCCGTACATCGTCAGATACAAATTTAAATTGTGTTGAAGATATAAGTAAATTTTACATACACACACATACAGCACACGTTATATATTCTTGCATACAAGCGAATCGAAAATATTTTTACAGTGGTTATATTTGCGTGAAGGATATTGTTTATCGTGCGAAATAATTTGCCACAGGTTCGTCTCGATGGTTTGGCTATTTTTAGGAACTAATATCACTAGAATGTACATTTTTACGGTGATGCGATATATATGTCAATAAATAGGAACGTAATAGGTGAAAAAATATAATCAGGCTCGTTTCAGACAGACGTCTTGTATCTTGTTTCAAGAAAGATTTTCTTTGTCTGAGACGAGTTTCCTTCGCCGTTGGAAAACGAGCCTTGCGCGATTTAAGAGATAAAAAAAAAAAAAAGGAAAAAGAAAAAAAAATAGGAAAAAAGGAAGAAAGGCCAACAAGGACAAAACTGTAAATATAAAAATTCCTGCCTTAAGAAATACAAGACTAGACAAACGTATATTTAAAGATAATTAATTAAGTGATAGAGTTAACGATCTATAATAAATAATATCATTATAATTGCAGATCGAGAGCTGCGATTTATTTTATAACTAGAGATTAGGCTTTCTCAGAAATTAAAAAAAAAAAAGTAGTCAATTTAACGTAGCAATGTAAAGGAAAAAAACACGCAAAAAACAAATTGAACGAACTTAATAGCGTTGATCCGTTTATGAAATTAGTTTAACTTTGCAGTAGCGTACGTTTTATTCCTTTTTCTTTCCTTTTGGTTTCCGAAAGAACACTTATATTATCAGTGAAAGAATCACGCTTTTAACAAAGCGGCACGTTGATCTCTGATATGTTTTCTCCTAAGTACTATGGTATCAGCGACACGCTATTTTAAGAGCTTTCAGAAAAAACGTTAGCATTAATTAAACGAGAAAAAAAAAAATAGAAAACGAAATAAAAAAACCGAAGTGTTGATGCGACCTTTTTGTCGTGACGCATGCGTTACTTCTTGTGCTATTCTATGGATTGAAATATGTAATGAATTATAAAATGAATTATGCTTCCAAGTAAGGAAAGAAAAACAGGGAGCTATAGATCTTCGGTCAAAGAATGCTGATAAAACAAAATCGTTGGTCAATTGGAATTAACTGTACAACACGTTGAGAGACGTGTCTCGGACAAGTCCTGGCTTATTACACACCGTTTAGCTCACTCGTTGTTAGAGAGAAGACTACTTGTTGTTTTGTACCTGAAAGCTTCTTCAAATCCAATTTCGATGTGACAAAAGAATGAAAAAAGAAAAAAAGGAGAAGTAGAAACAAGCGAAAGAATAGAAAAAAGAAAGAAATATATAAAAAAAAAACTCAGGAAAAGAAATTTTATAACGCGTTAAGGACACGTTTAACTGAATCGAAGGAAAGCTATAAATAATAATACAAGTATGAAATATCTATCAGTGCAAAATGAACGAAATCTTAGCCTAAGAAACGAACAAAAAGAGAATGGTATAAAGTAACTCGTTTCAGCTCAATTTCTTTTAGAAGCGATTAAAGCAAGATGAAAGAAGATAATTAAAAAAAGAGATTCTACGAAAGAAAAATTTTAACAAATTACGATGATGTTATACAGGGACAAGAACGCCATTTGCACGAACTATCATTTGAAACTGTTCTTTTCTCCTGTCGCTTCGGGTACGAAACCGTTTTACTAATGCTTCTATCTAATTCAATTAAAAAATATTAAGAAATATTGAAATAAGCGAACGAAGGGTATATAGCGTTAATTTTACACAGTCTCGAAAAAAAAAAAAAAAAGAAAATAATCTATTATGCTGACGTCGTCGTAGCATTTACTTACGTTAATGCAGACACACTTACCTATGTACGATATTATATCTCGCACGCTGTTTGGCCCACCACTGTCAATTTTTCAAAGTGTAGTTACACACGCTACCTATATATACATACATACATATATTATATTTTAGAGGCAATTTTGATGTTTGCAAAGTGTCGAATCCGTACGACGAAGTCCATCGTTCGGAACGTTCTCGAGGCCGTGATGATCTCTCTCCTAACTACATTAATTACTGCAAAGCAACTTACGTATTAATACTAATACTATACCTACTTTGTGATATGAATCTCTCTGTCGAACGATTGACTTTGTCGAACGGATCTCTCGTATACATGTGGATTATAAACAAAAAGGCAAAAAAGTGCTGTGAATAGAAAAACACAAAAGAAGACGGACAAGTAGAAGAAGAAGAAGAAGAAGCAGAGAAAGAGAAAGGAGAAGAGGAAGAGAAAAACGGAAGATGTGAGAATATGCGGATTAAAATGTTCAAAAAAAGAAGAGTTAAACAAGTGGAATCAAATTCAGTTCAATTCACACGTTTCGTCGAGAATGAAAGATGCGAGATCGTTAACAGGAGAAATACTAATAATAATTGCATCCACGGTGACGCTACAACTGTACATAGGGAATTATAATAGTTAGAGCGATTTATAACGAACAATCGAGAAAAAGATGAACACGTGGTTACGTGCATTATATTTATATATATATATATATAATATGTAATTATATATTATATATATAAATAAATATAAATATATTATACGATTTAATAGGATTTTATGGTGGTCGCCATTGACAGGACAACGTCTGTTTCTGTTTCTAATGTAAAACGCATCGTTTTGTACGATTTATGGCGAACGTAATGGAATGAACGAACGATTTTGATCGCGCGACCCGCACAATTTTTCCATCGCGTTACTTAAATATTTTTACGGAAGTCTTTCTCGTATATACCGTTTTATGGTGAATCGTATCCTCAAAATTTCTTTTCTTTCTTTTTTCTATTTGTTTCTTTTTCTTTNAAACTCCGTTCCAATATTTTTATCTAACTCGTTGTCAAATTAATTCTTGCAATGTCATATCGTTATTGTTATTATTATTATTATTATTACTAATATCATTATTAGTATTATCATGATTATTGTAATTATATCGCCGGGCTTTTCACCGTCTGCCGCTAGTATACTCATAGTTTAATTTAGCGTGTACGTTTATTTCGTAGCGGATGTTTCTTTCAATCGATTCGGTCGTACGACTATATTTGCTGTATTTAACACATTCCCACAAGCTAATATACATTATTAATTGAAACTAAACGGAAAGCGATGAACGTAAAGAAATGTCATAGGGAGAAAGCGTTTTAAGTATTAGGTAGAAGGTTCTAACATAGCGATGAGAATTAATAAATTAAAAAAAGAAATATTGTGTACATAGATATTGACTATTACAATGATTAATATAAACTGCTTATAGATGTAATGTATTTTTTGTAGGGACCATAATGTATAAGCAGAACGATACAAGGACGTTTCTTTCGTTTCTTTTTTTTTTCTTCTTTTAGTTCACTCTCTTCTTTTTTTTTTTTTTTTTTTTTTTTTTTTTTTTTTTTTTTTTTTTTTTTTTTTTTTTTTTTTTTTTTTTTTTTTTTTTTTTTTTTTTTTTTTTTGTCCGAACGGTTCTTGAATGGTGATACGCGACTGTGAGTCGAAGGCTCTAGCTAAGGTTTGTGAACAAATCGGGACAAAGAAATGAAAAGCAATACGCGTTTGCTTGCGAATACGGAGATGAGAATACGAAGGGAAAGCTTCGTAAATTATGAGATTCAGAGATTAGGTATTATAATTATATAAAAGCTCATATGGGAAAATGATGTTTGAAAACGTATACATAGTTTCGAATGTTTCGCAACAATGAAAAGTTATGAAAGATCTCGAAATGCGTTCGATGAATGAATGGGGTGTCGATATTTTATGTTCGTAGAGCTCGCAGAACAGATTTTGTTCGATATTATATGGTATTTATGGTTAATGAAATCTTTTCTGCGAGCATAACGGCCAATGGAAAAGTTAATACTCGAGCGTCGCCGTGTATTATAGCATGTCTGGAGTTGATCGGCTGTTGAAGGTCATCGAGGAAAATTATGTAGTAGCGGATCGTTTATTTTATTACACTATTCCGTGTCCGTACACTCTACACTTGTTCTTTTCATCCCCTTGGCTTATTCTTGTACTTCTTACATCATAAAGCCCATGTTCTCCTTCTTATTTATCTAGAGTATTTCGTACAACATTTGGCATTAGGAAAATCATGTTTACAAAACATTCGAATACAAATTTCGAGGTAAATCTGCCCAATTATATTGTTGTATTTGCTTGTAGAAAAATTTATATCGTGTTTTTTCTATTATGTTCGGTTATGTTTTCTTACTTGTTCGTGTTTTATTTGATTATTAAGAAATAAAAATTCTATGTTATTATTTTATTTTATTTATTTATTATTACTTAGTCCGTGCCTTTCGGCTTTGGACGAGCTTTCGCTTTTACATCCCGTTTGTCATAATACGCTGTTTACCGTCTATCGACCTTTGGCTGGTAAAAATTCTATGTTAAAATTAAAGTAGACTTTATTTACACATACAATCGTCACACTCGATTAACGTGATAGAGTAAGTTGGTGAAGTCGTAACGAGACAAATTGGCTGTAGGATGGTAGGGAGAGTGACCTTGAGCAGCCAATTGATCCGAGTCGAGCTGTATTCCGAGACAAAGTAGCAGAAATCGTAGATGAAGATAATCGATATTACAATTGCGAGAGAGAAATGGTTCAGAAAGACGGAAGTCGAGAGTTTGTTCGATAAAGCGTCAGTGACTTTCGAAAGCATTTCAGTCCGATTCCAGCAGTTTGATACGTGTTAATGCCATGCCATTTCATACACACATGCGTAGGTACATATCGCACACGAACACCCTACACACACACCATACGTTACTTTCTTACGATTATTATATACCATAGAAATTCTTGTGTCACGCAGCAAAGGTTGCTTGAATTTAGTCGCGTAGCAAGCGGATAAAATCACACAAACGAATGCATTCGGCCACCCTAGAAAACAGAGGAAGAACGAAGCAACAGAAAGCAGTCATTTTGATATACCGATCATAATGCAAAGAATGATTTAGACGCGATCGATTTCGTAATTTGTGAAACGATGTAAAAAAAAAAGAACACTTGAAATAACATTGCCTTAAAAAACGAAAGATTAGAAAAAAAAAAACGTAATTCATAAGGAACGCTCTGACGATGGTACAAGTGGCAAAAGGAAATCAATGGTGATGAAGAATGACCGTGAATTTGCAGAGACAAAGATATATTATATATATTATAAATAAATATATAATGATAATGTTAGACATAAGAACAAAATCTCGCATGGTCAAAAATGATTTATCGTTTCCTCGAATATTATATATAAATATATATAATTTTAAACCCCCTATGATAGAGAGTATATCGTGCGTGCGCGGTCGGCGAAAGCTGTTTTTCCTTGAGGTGGACCTTCTGTTTTCTGTCTCTGAGTCTCTTCCTTAGATATGGAACAAATACAGATCGCGAGTTGTACTAGGATTCGTGTAATTTTCGTTTTGCGTTTCATCTGGAGGCGAAAAGATGATAATGTGGACATTATTACCGGAACATTGTCTTTTCCTCCGTTCGTCGAAACTTAACAGTTTTTTTTTTCTTCTTTCAGAAGTAAGGCACAAACAATGTATTTACAATGAATAAATGTTTTGAAAACTGTTAAACCGATGTATCTATATCTCTCATTATGTACACAATGTATGTATTTTAGTTCGTTAGTTGACTGGTTGATAATTTATTGAAATTCTAGCGAAAACTGACCTTCTTATAGTTAAGCGATCGAATTGCGATTGAAACTAGAGTTAAAGTGTTGATTTATTTTAATTTTGTCAAACGATTCATTTAGTCATTATGCGGCAAATTAGCAATCACGTCGGTGACATTTGAATATAGCGCCGCGCAATACTCCGACCAATCGCGCGAGAGGACCGCTGTAGCCACCTTGCGGCCTTCTGCGGCCATTTCCGTCAGTTGTTCACAGGCTTTTCTAGCGTGTGGACGTACGCGAGTGTTCGGTGTGTTCTGTCACCTACGGAGTCGCGTTTTCGCTAACGAACGCCCCACCGTACCTTCCATATTCAATGTGTATGGCGATTCAGGTGAGTGTCCAATGGCTATGACTATTCGAACAAAGATTTCAACTCGGTTTCGCGGTTGGTATTTCGCGTGTACGCTTCGGTGTCTTGCCCGTAGCAAAAAGTCGATCGCTGGATTTACGGGCGCCGTGTACGCGCGCGTGTGTCCCTCGTTTGGCTGCGTGCTTCCCTTCGTACATCCTATATATTACATTCGCGTAACGATGCTTCGTTTTGCGTGTGAGTGCGCGCGCGCGCGCCTCTCTACGTGCACGATTCGCCCGACCCTCTATCCACGCTCTTTTACACGCATCGAAATACGTGTGTTGTGCGGACGACGAACTCTGGCGTCCCGTCGAAACTCGCCACCACCGTAGTCTGCCTGCCTGACTCTATATACGTAGTATCCGTGTTCCTTCGTTTCGAAATAATCTCTCTATGGAAGCACGCCCGAAAACAATACGTCTTGTTATATTGAATTCTCAGATAGAGAAATATCGAAGTTCTGAAAATTTCCTCAAAGTAGTTACATATCGAGGAAAGTTACCTTGGGCTATTGTTCGACAGCATCGTCTGTATTGTACTTGTGTACCTTCGTTTCGAAACAAACTGTCTAGGGAAGTATGCCTGAAGAGAATATATGTGTCTATGTGAAATTCTCATATAGAGAAAAATTGAAGTTGTTGAATTTTTCTCCAAGTAGTTGCTTACTAAGGAAGTAGTTTCATCGTCGTTTATGTAGTATTTATGACCTCTCGTTACGAAAGTATCTCTCCATGGATGCCCGTCTCAAAAGAATATGTCTTGTTATAACGAACGAATTTTCAGATAGAGAAAATACGAGATTCTTCGAATTTTCTCCTAGTATCTATTTCATAGTTACTTGCTAAGGGAAGTCGCTTCAGTGTATTATTCAACAGCGTCGTATTTCTAGAGTATTTCCAGTTGTGGAGGACACTGCATGCCATGCGCCGAAGCACGCTGGCTTTAACCTTACTACGATCATAGAATTTTTATATTTCAATTCTGTTCGGGTTTTAGCAAACGAAAAGGAATGGTACTGTTTTAAAAGGATGTTTAATATACAATCGGAACGTTAAAAATCGCGACGTGATTTCTAACTTAATGACTGCGGATATTTATGCATTTATAGGAAATTTGAGAGTGCAAAATTGCACAGACTGTACAATAGGTAGACGTAATATGAAAATATATAAAATATTCAAAGTATAACACTTTCTGTAGCAGTTGGTAAAACAATTCTCTACGAGAGTTCTTCTATTTTAATTATATTCTCAAAGGTATGACTTTTGGATAAAAATCCACAGTCTGTTAATGACAAATTCCTTGCGAATAGATACAAGTGAGAAACCATGCGTACCAATATAAGAATCTTCTCATATCGTTCGAACTTGAAATATTTCTTAAAGTTAGAAAACTGAAATTGGGTTGAAAATGACTGAAAGAATGTAACAGGGTTAAGCAAGATCGGCCAGACCTGCATTCTTTCTGTAGCGCGAGTTCTCTTTGTAAACACACGTTCAGTTGGCCAAGTCCGAGTGACAGGCCGAGGTCGGTGGCGAACGGAGGCACGCTCGTGTGACACGCGGATCGCACGCCAGGGGCACGCGTGCTTCTGTTTTGCCTCGCGTACATGCTGACCAGCAGCGATCCACGCGATAATCGATCGCAGGCACACACCCTTTTCTTGAAAAAGTCGAGTCGAATCATATTCCAGTTTTAGATGTATTACCTGTCGTTCTAACGTTTTTAAGTGCGAATCGTTGTTTACTTTCGCTCGAATTAAACTGACAGATCCTCGCCATCTATCGTGAAGTTCAGATTTGTGCGTGCAGCTACTTCGAAAAAGAGATGTATCTGTACGATGAAGCTTCGAACGTATTTTTACAATTTATTTTATAGTTATATTGTGAATACAGTAGTGAATTTAGTTTTGAGTTGTATGAAGGTAGTCGTTACTTTTGATCGCTGGAAGTCACTACGCTGATCGAATGCTTTTTAAAAAATGGCATTTTAAAGAACGTCGAATGCTTTCCGTGCTTTTATACGAAGTAAGTGTCTTTTTGTTCTTTTTTTAATTAATTTACGTGATGTTTTTTCTTAACCGGCGACGAAATTCGAAGTGGCAGAATACGAGACCGGATTATAGGTTAAGTTGGTAACAAGATAGGTTAAATCCGTTAAACAATTATTGCGCAAAGCCTCGCAGAGTGTATGTATTGTACAATGTACACTATCGTTATACATTATCGTTCATAAGTTCGTAAGAGTGTATGTTTAAGAGCTATTGCAAAGAGCGTTCAAATTCCTCCAGATACGCTGCATTACAAATCTATAAAATTTCTAAATTCAATTAAAATACGTAGAACTTATATTTTTAGATTCGAATAAATTATAAATTGTTTCGCCTATTCTTCTGATTCTAACATTAATGAATTCTAGAATTCTAGTGTTATATGTTTGAAGTTAGCAGTATCCGGTCACTTATAAACGCACACGTAGTATTGATAGCTTTGAAATTATCACGTGATCAACCTCGTAACTCTACGTCGTTCATTGTACACATGTCGACTCGCGTTGTATCGATGTCATAAAAACGGAATTGTGACCGTTTCCTGTTTCTCCTTTATTGTCAATAATCCATTGAAATTTGATTTCCATATACAGCAAACTTACTCCACGACTGAATATCTGGTGTAAATGTTACGTAATATTTGTGTTTGGAATCACGCCTGGATGATTGGTAATTCCGTAAAAAGAATATAGCGCTTTGAAAAATGCTTGGTTCACGTTCTGCAATCGTGTTAATAAATTAGAATATATTTACGATCCGTCACGCGTTCCACAGACGTCGACTGACGTCAAATAACGCAAGGTCATGCGTGCATCTTCCAGCCGCCTGACAATTTATTAATTTGCAGTTGTTTCGAACAGTTATCGACGAATGTCACGAAATATTTGCCAAACAGTATTCTTCGTTGATGTTTCTCTCTTTTCTGCGTATAATTCGTATTTTATATTTTTAGATGGTGGTCTGATTGATGTTTGTTAGATAACATAGCGTGATCCTAACCTTCTTTTCTCCTTCTTCTTAATCATATAAAAATAGGTTGGAGAAAATTATTGGTATTAAAGAGATACATTTTTTAAATGGATAGTAATTTATTTCAGGGTCACTGTGATTGATGTATCAAGGTTAATCGCGTTTATTTCATAATAAAAGTATATATGACTAAGAGAGGTTACGTGTATGCGTTGTCTGTAATCCGATGGAATATAACATAAAATTCTAAAATAAAAATTATATGAGATATTTTAAGTGGTTTGCAGATTAAATATTTACGTTCTCAAAATGAACGTATATAAATGAATATTAATTTATTCGTAGATCACAATTTTTAAATTATTGCAAAATTTCTTTCCATTCTAATTCTTTAATTATTCCAGAAACAAGTAAAAGATACTACACATGTTTTTCTACTGTTGGAATAATTAAAGCAATATCAACAAATGTTTATACTACGAAAAAATATGTAACTATATCTATAATACGTATTTTGTATACTGGACCATTTTAAGTCCATCCATCGGTTTTTAAGGTCATTCGTATCTTTCAATTAAAGATCCTTCGATAAGAAATTGTTTTAATTGCAATAATGAAGGAAGAACGGATTATACATTTATTTTCCGCTTTCATCTTCCTATTCATTTACCATTATTACTTTGCTTAGCAATTGTTATTGTCTGTACGTCGCGCACGTGTCACTTGAAATCATAATATGATCACTGTAATTGTCAAATGACTATGGGCGGTTTCCGCCATGAATGGACGATTCATGGATCATATACACTGTGTCTATATAAAGCAATCAGCCAGGCGTAGCTTACGCGTTGCTCATTGATGTTTTATTTGAATTTGACGATACCTGAAATATATTAGGAACGACGATATATTTTAAAACAGATCCAAATTAATTAATAAATAATTCTCCGCTTCTTTCTTTCAAAATTACCATTTCTAATAATGATAAAACAAAAATAAAATAAAAGCGTACGAAATTAATAGAATTAAAATTTAATTTGAAGTTCGCTATTATAATTTTGCAATAAATACTTCACCTTACTGTACATGATATTTTCCTATAATATTATCGTAAATTTCTTCTCTTTCGATGCGATTGATATCAATCGACGATAAGACCAATCGGATACCGTCGTACACGCACAGGATATTTTAAGAGAATATCTAATATTGATCTTGTAGACGCGGTATTTCGCGTATGTCAAAGAATGATATTTTAGACAACAATGGACAGTGCTTCTGTTAAATCAGCCAATGTATAGTAAACAAGGTTTTATTGCGCGATGTGCATCGAATAGGTTTTCTGTCGGGCATCGTGAAGCTTTCAGAGGTTCGATTACTTTCAATGCGTTTACCATTCAGTCATCGATACACCGAGTTTGTCTAAATCGAATTTATTCCAGTAATCCGATGCTAATTCCGTGGCTTTGTTAAATGTCCAATGACAAATCGATTTTGTCAATAAGGAGAAGTTTGCCTTTTCCCAACAACTTCGAAATTTAATTTTAGCTTTACCTTGGTCGTACAGGGCGTTTCGTTGAAGCTTCAATTCGTCGATATCCTTGTTTTTCTTTTCCATTAATACTAGAAACTTTTTTAACGATAAAAGTTTCTTTTTTTTTATATTTTAATTTTATTTTTTTTTTTTTTTTATCAATAATGGAGATGTTTTACCGATACTGGAAATTTGCGAAGGTCTGAACGATAAGAATTCGTTGAGAAAGAAGAGATATATTTTGCCCTATCTTTATTCGTATCCTTGATCTCTTCTTCCTTGAAAGGAGATTAAAACGGTTCGGTTTGTTTAAAAAAAAAATCGGATATCTTTTCCTGTCGTGTACGTTGTAGCGAATATAAGCGTGTCGCTTGACCCACGAAGGAACTAACTGAAACGCAATATATCTACATAATTTCTCGCGGACACGGCGTATAACCGGAAGTCTCGTCCGGTAATAACTACAACGATCGTCAAGAATTTCCGACTATAGGCTATTGTTCTTCTTCTTCGTTGTGTTATCCAGATAATCATAGGTGTGGAGAATAAAATTCCACGTACGTACACCACGTGTTATAAGACATAATGTGAAACTTTGTGAGACGAATTCTGCGAATGCCCGCGCACTCGTCTACCAAGCAATCACATCGATTCCTGTATGGTCCCGATCTTGCTGATCCATCTAAACGGATTGCACGTGTACTGTTTAAAGATTCAACGGTTCGACCCTAGACAAATTGGCAATTTCAAACCAGCTTCGTACTTATCGTTAGATTTATTTCCTTGCGTCGAAACATCGTGTATCGAGGGATCCACAGTTGCAAAAATATTCTCAAGGTTCGATAGGAACGAGACACCCTGTATAGGCGTGTTGGGATAGGACACGTTGGAATACAAATTGGTAAAAACTGCAACGCGAGTCGGTCGCAGGGCATCGTTGGATTGAAACCGTTCGATGCACGTTATTCTCGTTCCCGTAAATTACCGGCCATGGTGTGTACGGTGTTGTCAGGGGGAAAAAATGAATGACGTCATCCACTCCCACGAACCGTGCATGCAACGTACAGACAAACGATTCGCGTGCAAATTTTTCCTCGCTGCATGCAAACGGTCTGCCATCGTTTGCACGTCTTCCGTAAATGGCTCTGCTCGAGTAATTTGAATTTTCTACATTTGCGTCCTATTTTCAGCAACTCGGTCGCCTTTCTCCGCGCAACCTTAAGGAAGTCGTTGGCGGTTACTCGCGTCGTTTATTCGTAATCACGGTTCGAACGCTTGTTCGTTCGAGTTGCTCGTGAAATCGATCACGAACTGGCCGCTTCGCCAGAATCGTATTTTAAAACGGTTTGATGGGGCTGAAAAGGGCCAGAAAACGAGCACGAAAGTGCGCCCGAAGAATATTTAGAGCGTGAGAATTGCGAAAGAAGGGTGTTTAAAGCGCGACCCTGGCTTTCGAAGGGTAAATGGCCACGATGACCAGTCAAGGTCTCGGCTGAACGTACCTGAATGTCTTTTACTCTCGGTATGTTACCTACCTGCAGCAGGTAAACCAGGTAAACGCGGAGAAAGTCGTGGTTTATCCAAAGTAAGAATCGAGGTGGTTCGTGGCTGCGTCGAAACGAGGATGGAGCCACGCGAAATTCGCTGGCGCGCGTTTAAAAAACAGTTTTACAAAAAAGCGTTTAAAAGAAAGCAGAGCGCAGAGAAAGCTGTCGAGTGTCGATGATCGTTGACGATCGGCGTCAAGAGAAAGATTCAAATTCTCACTCCACCTGATACGGTTGATTACGCGCGTTTATCAACAGCAATAATCGCAAACTAAACATTTACTTTCCCACCAGCGAATCCACCGTACGGTCCATCAATCATTATACAATCCTGTGTGTTAATAAACGACAGGTAGAAGATTAATCAATCATCTTGAAATTGCCGCAGAGAATCTTTCGCCAAACTTCTTTCTTCCGTTTCCGAAACGATGCTTTTTCCTCCAACTTTTCAACCTGTCCGAGCCGTGATATTTCTTATCCGTCTTAGCGTATGCTAATGAGATGATATTGTGGCTGGCGTCAACGAGTTACAGATAAACGCGCTCTTACCAGGCACCTCGCAAAAGTTTCCACTTTTAGAAGTTTCTCGTCGGTTTACGTAGAATGGAAAGAAAATGCGTTTCTTTCTTTCTTTTTTTTCTTTTTTTTTAAAGTCGGTTTATGTTTAGAATTCGACTCGGTTATTCTCTTGGCGTAGGTTACGATACCTGGCGCGTTTTAAATATTTATAACCGGCGTATTGTTTGTTGGAGTTGTACTAAAGTTAGAATTATCGTGACTCGATTAAATCGTAGGTTAAACGACAGTCGCTCGAAACTTGGTATTATTTGAATGAAAAATTCAAGAGCTGATAATCGTATTAAGCGGATCGGTCGGTGCGTCGGGTGAGTTACACTTTGATAAAATACAATAGGATTGAAATAATATGACGGAAGTACAGACGCGTGCGTGGATATGTAATTATAATGTCAGTATACCGTATTATAGAGATCTAGAATTATTTCTGATCTTCGTTTATTATGCAAATTTATTTATCGCGATTGAAACAGAGAACTGTGACTATTTTATTTGAACTTAACGTAGTACTGTGATATACAACTGAAGCAACTAAATTTGTTTAACCCCAAACCTTTTTTTTTTTTTTAATTTATTTGAGAAAATTACAACAATTCTATGAAAGAATTTTTAGTAAGTTCTTCTGGCGTGTTGCAATGTCACGAGTATAAAGAGTTTATCGCGTGTTTGATTCTAATTGAATCTAGTGCTTAAATCTAGGGGATAGTGTTTTTTTAGCCTGCGGATCTGATCCGTCGTGTCGAGTAATCGAGTGACTAGAGGGTTTTGGTGGTTGTTAACTCTTGTGCTGTGTCTATTACTGAATTTGGATATTTCTTCTTTGACTGTTGACCCTAAACCTACCGACGCTTCTTGTATACTTATTGAAAGAAGAAGCAAACTAGAGATAAATACCGAAGAATAGATCGTATGCGTGTTTTATGAAAAGCCATAGATTAGGAAGCGATAGGATAACGTCTAAATATGGTCGAACTTATGTAGAAATTTGCAAGCTGTCAATTTGGCTGCACTGGTAGATTTAGTGTTAACTACTCAACTTGCAACTCGGCAATTCACGACTCGACAGCTCACGAGTAACGATTACCCCGCAACCATTCGCAGCTTACTCGTAACTCCAACTACACAACTATCGACTATTGGCCACTCTCTCCACCGAGACGTCCTCTTTACACCAGAGTTTTCGCTACTTCTACAGCGTACACGTGTTTCGCAGCTGACAATGACTCGAGATGGTCACGTTCATCTTTTTCAATTACCCATAGTGCTAAAGGGCCACGGGTATAGGCCTTTCGAGATTTTCCACGAGACTACGGTATTGTGTTAAGAATAAAATGCCACCTAGGATGGAGAGTCAGACCTTGAACACGCTGTTAGGATTTTAGCACGGATAAAAGATCGTGGAAAGAGACGAGACCGACCCGTACCGTTAGAATCGTGAGCAAAAGACAGCAGCGTAGAAAATATTAGCCTGTTGAACTTATCCCGCTGACGAAAATTTCATTTGCGACGTATAATCCATGTATCGTAGTATCGACTCTGTCTCGTTCATCTATGGAAGAAAAGCTGTTGTCTCGGCCGTGGATTTTCCATGTTCCCTTGAATCAGTCGCGTACGACAAAACGGTATAATTGATGAAGTAGGAAAACGAAGATATCGATGCGCGATATGTCGGTCAGAAATTACTCATGCCCAGGTGAACGGGTTCCCTTTAAAAAAAAAGAAAAAAAGAACGTGGCATTAGTCAGCCGTGATAGACGAGAACTTGTTTGCTCTAAAGCGAGTTTTACTAGAAAAACCGCCTGCTACGTTAGTCATCCGAAGCGATACAGCGTGTTGGCGAAGAAGCAGCTGGAATTCAGAGACAGGTGCGCCTTTTCTTCTTTTTTTTTTTTTTTTTTTTTTTTTTTTTGAAGAAAAGTATGCAAAAATGTGATCTTATGAAAAATTTTCCCAACTCGGAAAGAGGGTTGACGTGTTGTCGTAAAATTGGTCGGGCGTTGCGGTTTGTTATATTTTTGGAACGGAGAGACGGTAAATTAAGAAGCACGAGGGAAGATACGGCATAGACGTAGTAAGAGAAGTTCTTTTTTCTGTTCGCTTTTTTTAGATTATTAGTATCGTATGGATTTTTCAACGTAGATACGTTTTCTTTTTGACTCGTGGTCGGCTCATTGTGACACAGAATTCGTTCTTACATCGAATACCTTAGTAGTGGTATAACATTAACAATTAGCCTTACGATTGATAAATATCCTAACACATCGTATAACGTCTGGCGTTTGTCGCAAGTGCGTGCTTCGCTTCAACTCCAAAGATACGAGAATGCATTATCCGTTACGCGACGTAACGTATGTAACTGAAAACTGAAATCGTATATGCAGTAAAGAAAAATGTACCGATCCGTAGCTTGGAAATTGGCCTACAATCGTATATCTACAAAAACGACGATGTTTGTCGAACGAAAGCTTAAAAATTACCGTACGCTTCTGACTGTACTATTACTCGAAATTACCGTATACTGGAAAAATCATTGTATATCACGATGCAATATACATATTATACTTGGTGGAAGAGATACCGCGAGGCCGTAAATTACAGTAATACAAAGTTTGACTAACTCTTTCATTATACGATAGAGGAAATACTCGGGCAAACATAGCGTTTAAACGTTATTATGCATAATCGGGTTTCATTATCTATTAATACGTTTATAGCGATTAGATAAGGCGCGAATTTTTTATATTTAGCTCGTGACGTATAGAAAATCTTGACGACGAAAGAGCGATTAAACGGTTTTCCAATTGAAACACTTTTCCTCTCGCCTTCCTCGAATTTTACATCCCGCCTTTCGTTATAATTCATTGTCGAATCGTACCGTGAAAATTTAATTCGACCAATCTTCTCCGTTTTTACGCGAGATATCGTTCTACTATTCGGTAGAATGTTTCGCGAGGTTGCATAAAGTGAATTAACATCGTGCAATACAGAATATCATGAGTCAGAATATCATGTTCTTTCGTGACAATGGCATATTATACCTCATCAAACTGCATGCAGCAGGAGCTACGTGAAAAACTTTCTTCGCTCGTGCAAACAGCTGTTGAAAGACGGAAGAAAATAATGCGGGATATCGCGTTTAACAGCTTCTCAAGATCGTAGGAATTTTTCTATCCCAATCGTGCCCATCGTTTTCGTTCGAGCGTGGCGGATAACAAAAATTTGCAACCATTCGAAGACGCGAAATTGGAACGAGAAATCGTTCTCACCGACACCACGTTTTCTAACGTTTTGCGAATATAACACGAGACACGGAACGGCGTAATACCGTTAAATAAACAATAAATAATCATATCGAGGTTCGTTTAGTCTTAAACAAAATACGAACGACATCGCGATATATCGAAGCTTTCAGTGTGCAGTAACGACGTGAAATCTTTGCGATTTATCTGATCGCGGATCAGCAATAGCTCACGTGAAATCTATTATCTGTTCGCACTTGACGAAACTTTTCAAATTAATTAAAACGAGTATCTCCGATATCGTAGAGATCTCGCTAGAGATACAGAGACAGAATTGGCTGTGCACTCGGAGAAAATTAATTGCGAAAAGTAACATGGCATTTAATCTCGATTCTCGCCACGCTCAAAATCCAGCTGTGTAAACGTTGGAAGATCAAAATGCGCGCAGACCGTGCGCTTCGTCCGACGTCCTATCTCTTTCCACCTTTCTTTTCCTTTTCTTTTCTTTTTTTTTTTCTTTTTCTCGCTTTAACGCCTTAAACGTTCACCCCTTGAACCATCGACACGCGTTTATAACTCAGCCTGTACACTGTCAGAGCCAAGGTTCATCGGAGATGTACGAGTAGAAAATCGAAGGGAAAGAAGGACGAGAACCGTGGACGAATGATCGATATTAATATCCTTGCGCTCTCATCGGAATATGTCGGACGTTCAGGGAATTCATCCCGGTCGGGTAACGCGGTGCACGATTTTTCTCAATAGAAATCTCGTTATCACCTTGGCGTCTCGTTTTACAAGACCACGTGCGCATCTAGTTTACGCGGGGACATCGAATTACGCGCGTGCTCGTATTTCACCTGTGTAATGCTTATTAAATTTAGCACATGTGACTGGATCTTTAGAGCGGCCGCGAGCCACTCTTTGTTCGCCAAACAGGCCTGGCGCGTCGCTAAGCAAGAGGTGTATATTTTCTTTGTCCGAACGAGCGGACAGGTTTCGAGGGGTGGCAAATGGCGGGGACAATACGTGGGTGGTGACTCGGTGAAACGGCAGACAGATGGAAGAACGTGTCGCGCAATTGGATTGTACGGTGACAGCTGTTTGCGGATGGAACAACTTTGTTTCGGCGAAACTCCTTCGATCCTGCGGGTCGCGGGGTTTTAGATCTTTAGGATAGCGGAAGTTTCGAGCTGCGCTCTCTCTCTCTCTCTCTCTCTCTCTCTCTCTCTCGTTTCTTCTTCGCTTTTTCGTCTCGAACTGTGCGCGAAGATTCTTCGACACGTGTTGCGAAAGTAAAATTGGCGAAGGGGATAGGAACGGTGAAAGATGGGATGGAAATGATGGAAGGCGAGACAGATCGTTCGTAAAGATACGCTTTGTTACGATTATTATCAAATTGGTATTTTATTTGTCTCGTGAGAGGTTGTTCTTATTAGGAGAGAAGTTACGGTTGGCTGTAGCATAGCGAACAACGGATCTGGTGTTGCGTGGGTGATTTTCGTCGATGTCGTTCGAAGATTATCCCGAATTAAATTAAACAAATCCTTTTTTTGCGGATCAAATAATTACTTTCGATGGAATCATCGGTTTAACTCTCGATGGTAGTTGAAATACGAAGCTCGATATTTTTTAGAAGAGATATCGACGTCAAAATTAGTTTCCGCAAATATTATTATCAAACACGGCTGATAATTGTTATTAAACAACGAACGATATGATTTAAATACCGTGGCGAATAGCCAGAGTGGATTTTGTAGAAAATTTAATCACGCTCGGAAGGAAGTAGAGAAATATCAGCCTCTGGCGACCGGAAATATCGATTTATCAAATGATCAACCTTACGCAAAATTCTTCAGCCGCAGAGGCATTTATATTAAGTACATGTTATTATATTCTTATTTTACTCTTTCGTTTTATTTCTATTTACACGCTAACGATTGCACGATAATTTATTCGTACGAAGAAATCTATTCTCCGCCGACGTACGATTAAAATAATACCATAACGATACCAACATCGCTCACGAATAAAGGTATAACCGTCACGTTCAACTCAATACGAATTCGATCTCGACGGTTGATTATCCTAATCAAAATTTATACTATCCTTTTTTCTCGTTTTTTTTCTCCCCTCCTCCCAAAAGATTTCCCCGAAAATATTTTCGTATCATACGGAGGGTGGGGAAAACACGCAACACGCGCGAACGAGCAAGTAAACACAGCGCGAGTTTTATTCGCGCGCGTAACGAGCGTCTATGTACCGGCAACAAAGAACAATGGCCGGAGATGAGGAACAAAGGGAACGTTTAGAAAACACTCGCGAAACAATCGAGTGAATGCCGATCGATCGTACGCGTCACTCGCAACCCCGTTTGTACAGCGACTTCTAGCTTTCCCTGCGAAACTCGCGATCCGCGGGGAAAAAAAATCCACGGTGGAAAAATAGTTGGTAAACTGCGACTTTAAATCTATACTTTGCGATTTTTCTTTGACGAGATATACGTTGCGACTTGTCGGATCGAAGCGCTTTCTTTCCTCTTACTTTTCTTTTCCCCCCCCTTTTCTGTTTGCTCCTTCGTTTCTCTTTGGTCGTCCCTAGTCTTTGTTTTAGCGGCGAAGAGAATCAGTTTGAAGAGAAATAGAACGAATTTTATTTGCGCAGTTCGAGCTCGGCTTTCCGCCGACATCCGATTCGTAGTTCAGCGATCGACAATTATCGGAGCGACGAAAAACACGGTACAAGCTGTATTTCCTCTGTTTCATGGAGAAGCGCTTCTCAAATTCGATATATACGAGATTCCCATATTAACGTCTCGGTATATAGAATCCATGGAGTTTTACGTATATCTCAGTTTTCTTATTTGCACGAATACTGAAGTCTTTATTTTGGTACTTCGTCTCGCGTGGATCATAAATTAACTGGAAACTCTCTCCGACAACTTCTCTTCGCGGAATTAGAAATTCCTTTCCGTAGAAAACCGTAGGAAATAAAATTCCTGTATCGATCCCCTTTCGTTGTCAATTTTCACCGCAGAGTAGCCTTTTTATCCGAATCCTTGCGAAGCCAGTAAAGCATAAAACGAGGCAGAAGCGTGTCAAGGCTGTCGATCGATTGCTACGAAATAATTGCACCGCGAAAAGCTCGATCGGTGCTTGGCAGACTTACTAGACGGACAAAGCGAGTAAGATCGAGTGTAAGAAGTTTCTTCCTTAAAGCGAAACATCTTTAGTCCGCGAGGCGCGAGAAAATTAGAACGCGCGTTTCTCTTATTCGCAAATTCGCGAGAAAACGTATCCCGCCGTTTCTCTCTCGCTTTCGTTCGATTCTCATTTTCAGTGTACTTTTACCTCGATATGTCGATCGTGCTTTTAATCAAATTCATTTCGAATGACCTGTCGATGTAATTGATCGACGCGCGCTGTTGTTTCTCGCGTTTCATCGACTCGCCATCGTCACGAATATTCCGCGATACTCGTTCATCCGGCCGAGTACTTCGATGAAACCCGATGTTCCGTAAGTAAAGCTAATTCGTTGCACTTTACGCGAATTCTTGTCGCGGATCGATCAACCTCGTTACCCGATAACAGTGTCCAGCAATGCCTAGAATTCGCCGGATCAGGCCCTGGTTTAGCGTTTCCTGTTATGTAAATCGCATTACGTTACATAACGGTGAACGATCGGAACAGGAAGCGAGGAGTGGCTAACGCATAATGCTTAAGCTAATACGAGAACACGATTCGCATTGCTCATTAGCTACAATCGCGTATCGGACGATAAGACACTGTCGCTCTTGCGCGTGCACGCTCTATCGATCGAAACCATGGACGTTTTTCGCCTGCTTTTACGAAATGCGATCTAATGGGCCGATAAATTAGCAATAGAGAGATTTGCGATGATTCTTATTTCGCCTGATCGATAGGACACAATATTCACGAACGCAACACCATACCTTAGCGTACGGTGGATTCGATTCGCGGACGTTCAAGTTGACTAAAATTTCGCTGCGATATATGGTTCGTTGAATCGTCGTGTAATGGCTCGTCACGCGAACCAAGAGTCGTAGGTAGCGGAAAAAGCTAGTCGACTGTCGTTTATTCGATAGATTGCTATAAAAATTCCACTACCACGTGGAAGAGTCGTTTGCAAAATTATGGAACAAGTTTGTTGGAGAGATCACAAGGAAGGAATAATCGTAGGAACAAAGAAGTTGAAATATCGCCACGTAAACGCGCACCTAGGTGTCGACCACCGTAACGCGAGCGTACGAACGAGCTACGAGACTATCTGCGGTCCTGTGTCTGCTGGTCTTGTCTCGCCTTTCTGACGTGCACCGACGTCCACCACCCTCCGTATCGTCCACGAAGATTACTCCCCCAGACGGTTCTCCTTTTTACCGGTGCCACGTGTGAGAGTCGAATTACTATCTCGGCTAGACGGATCCACGGACTTACTCGTGACTCGACCCTGTGCTCTCCTTTCCTAACGGCGTTTCTAGTCTAAAGACAGACACGCACGCGCGCGTCCGTACGAGCACGACTTTTCCTTCGAATATCCTCGAGAAGCAGGTTCCTGTGTCTTCGTGAAAATCGCGTAACGTCTTTCGTCCTTGTATTCGATCCATTATGATTTAATTTCAGTCTGTCCCTCCTCCTTTCTCCTCTTCCCTTCGAGCCACGCAGCAGCAGCAGCAGCAGCAGCAGCAGCGAGGCCACAGCCTTTTCCTCGATCGACGAGAAGCGAAGGGTAGTTTGATTCGTTTCCTCGAAAGAGTCGGTTTTAGCGGAGGATCTAGGGGTTTCTCCGCGGTCAGAGCAGCATCGGGTTTGATTAATAGCGGAACCTTAGGTTAAGTCGTTCGATCATAGCACAGCTTCTTGCGGTAAATCGATGTCGCGAGTGTATGTAGTTCGGATCGTGTAATTAACTCTTTCGCGATGTTGCCCGAGGGCGCAGCCAAGGGTGAAGCGTTAAACGTAGTAGCATAAATTTCACGTTTCGATACGTGGAACGCGGTTATTGATCTCCTAAAGATCTGCCTTGAAAAAAGTTCCGAGAATATATTATTCTTCGATACTTTCGATGTTTCTCGCGCGCTTCTCACTGTTTATTTGTATACGGACGGTACGACGGTACGTATATCGAAATTATTTTCGTTACGAAATTTACGAGGCTGAATGGGAGAACAGCAGGACCTCGTGTAACGTGATCGGAAAGGTGCTATTAACCGATCGTACAATAGGATTCGGAGAACGAAGGTGAAAAGCTCGTTGCAGAAGGCGCGAATTGCGCGGTCGTTGAAAACTTATCCTACGATGAGACGGTTAAATATTTAATACTTAAAAAATATGATAACAGTACATTTTATGACGTAATACGTGTATAATAATACGCGCTAAAAGTACTAATCAGTACAAAGGTGCCAATAACGTATATTTGCAAAACTGGCTGGCAAACATAGTTGTACGTTGTATGTTGGACACGGTGATCTCCAGTTCTATCTAGAAACGACTATATGAAATGGCATGTGTGTACGTCAACGTGGAAATTCCTCGCGAGATAAACTTGCCGAGAAATATACCAAAGTCAAGGTAAAATATACAGACAGCGTAAGATGTAGTTCTCTCTTTTTCGTATTGGAAAAGAAATTCGAGACAGAAGAAGCTTCTGCGTCACAGAAATTATTCGAACGTGAGTCAACTAACGTATCTTCGAGCGTTAGTATCTCTCAACCTTGTGAACGCAGACGTCGATAGGTGCTTGTTGCACCAAGCCACGGAAACGTACATACGCGATAATCTTCATTCTGATACAATTATACGTGATAACATTTCACGCTGTCGAATCTTCAAAATCACTGGAAAGCTTCAAGCTCGAGTCACCGGGTCGCGATCCTACCCAGCACTCAGAGTCTCGTTTTCTAACGTGCTGACGTCTTCTAGCAACGAAAAAAAAAAAAAAAAAAAAAAAACAAAATTTCCTCGCGCGTAACCCCTTTAAGTGTCACTCGACAGCTGTTTCTTTCTCAAGCACACCCTTTGCAAAGACACAGATCGCGTTGTCGCACCGCACCCCAGGCAACCGACTGCTCACTTCCATTTCGCGAAGCTCTTCGTGAAACTGTGCAGTTTGTCGTGAAAAAAAAAAAAATGAAAAAAAGAAAAAAGGGAGAAACATTTCAGCTTCGTGTTCGTACGAGAAATGTCCAGCTCTTTTTCTGGGTTAGTAGATTCTGTAAAAACCGTGTCACTCACTCTCTCTCTCTCTCTCTCTCTCTCTCTCTCTTTCTCTAGATCTTTTCTGGTAAATAAGCAGCGGTAAATCAACTGAAGTTGGCGACGGTGCCATTGAAGTTGTTTCAGTGTTGCTGTTGCTCTTATCGTCGTTACCGCAATTGTTCGTGAAACCGTAGGCTTCAACTTGCAGGGTTTCCTGCTTGATACTACGATATCTGTGATTTTTTTCTGCTTTGTTCCGTGTATACAGTAAAGATACAATTTTGTAAACATTATTGTACACCGGAAAGTTGCACGACATACGCCACAGTTGCGTAATATTCGATTTGCAATTTTGTGCCTTTTACGAGCGCAACTAATGAAACAGAATTTAAATAGAAATTTATTTTATCTCGTAAATTCGTAGCAAATCATTTACATTGAATATTTTCTGGTTTTTTTTTTCCAAGTTTCACGCGTTTCGTATAGTTTTTCCAATCCGCGATTTAATCATCGCGCGACGATCTCTCGATCGTTGGAATTACGATAAAAAATGGAGAGCTAGAAGTTCGAAATAAAGAGAGGGAACTCGTACGATCTCTTCGCCACTAATATCTACCTAATTACAGTACCTACTAACCTAATTCTGTTTGACCACGATATTACCAATTACGATCTGGTCTAATTATACCGTTAGACTAATTACAATCAACTTCGTTACGTCCGCAGGCGTATTTGTGGCTAACCATTTAATTTTAACAAGTTATATCTGTTCCATTGGGTCTCGTGTTTCGTCGCGATAAAGGAATACAGGCGTGACCATACTTACGTCATTATTGTTGTAACGTTACATATCACGTATTGTTTATCTCAGACACCTTGAATCGGTCTAACCAGCGTGGTTCCAGAGATTCTTGCGGCATAGAAACAGATTCCGTCGTTTGTAGCTCCGTTTCGAAATTCTATTCGATTTCGAATTTTTTTACTTCGTAAAATACCTTTCATTTTCGAATTGAAATTTACGTGCTTTTGTTTTATATTCGCGCGGATGAACCACGCAACTGGGTCGAGCGGATTGTAACTTCGATTTCGTCGAAAATGTTTGCTTCTTTCTCATACGCGGAATTTTGCAAAATTACAGTTACACGTAATCGAACGTCTTTTAAATCAAGCATTTTTCGACCCAAGTATCTCGACACTCTTTCGCAGACAATGAAAAAAATGCATCGTTCGGCTGGTAAAAAGATCATCGAGTTCTATGTAGAAAAGTAGTAAAACTGCGCTTTCCCGGTATATCGTCGAATTATTCGATTGTTCTCTCTACGATTTTTCCCTATCTTCGACGAAATCGCAGCTACGGCCCGTCCTAGTCGCGTGATTCACCCTGTACAATATCCTGCTCGGTTTCAATTCGAACATCGATGTATAGGGTGAGTCACTTAATTTATTAACGCTGCAAGTACAGGCCTCTAAAATATTTAAATACGCTATTTCTAGTTAATTGGGTTTGGCACGATCACGTTTAGTCGCTGAATTTTAAATAACCTTAGGAGTTGGTGAAGTCGATCGTCTTCTATGTAACGGGTGTTACTTAACAGTACTTTCGGTCACTGACTAAATTTTGAACGACTTTACGCGTTCACTTACACTTCCAAGTCCACTTGGCGTCTATTTTTCATAAAATACGCCCATTTAACGACGCTTTTAGTCACCGTTTTTCTTTCTTTCTTTCTTTTTTTTTTTTTTTTTTTTTTTTTTTTTTTTTTTTTTTTTTTTTTTTTTTTTTGAGGCACACGGAAACAATTTTGAATGATTTCACAAGCTTACGTGATTATTTTGTACCCGATATATGCACGGTATTTGCGATAAAAGCACTTTCAGTCGTCCGCGTTATATCTTGAAAAATATCACGCATCTGTCAAATCGATGGTTTGTCGTACGACAGCCCGAGGATAGACAGGACAGCGAGTGAAAAATATTCAGACGAACATTATGCTCGTCATACCGAAAAAGCAACTCACCGTTGACGAACGAGTCAACGAGCCGGTTGATAAAGAGGCTGGCACGTGGAATTTCTTTGAAATTATATACTCGCAATTGCCGAGACATTAATCGGCCTTGACGTTCGATGCCTGGCGCCGCCGTGCCATAAAGTTAACAGCGTTACGTGTCCTCTATGCATCGCGTATTTCTCCGTTTCTCCTTTTTATTCCTTCCGGACCTGTTCCACCAAAGAAACTCGTTGCTGTTTCGCGACGCTCTAATTAGTTTCCATTTCAGGATTCTTTGTCGTCTCTGTGACACGTTTACGTGGCAATCGTCGGTGAAAAATTGGAACACGCGATTCCCTTCGCCCGAAGAATAATATCCTATCTCTGCGAAATAAATAGAATTCGCAGCGTGAGATTGTTCGTTGGGAAAATACCGATGCGATTTTATCGACTGGGAATGTTCGCTGCGAGATTTGAAAAAAATCCCAATTCTCTTGTAATTTTTTGCACTTGTTAAGTCCAAGTTTCTTTGCATACCACGTTCCTGTGTATTTACGACTCGATGATCATTTCCCTCTGTGAAATGCTTCGTCTTTGTTCGCCGGTTAATCGTTTCGAGTAGCTATCGCGGGTTCGGTTTCTCGAAATTAAGAGAAGCTTGTTATAAAACCGGAATAAACGGTAGTTTCGCGTGTACTCGATAAATGAGATAACGGAACCCGAATGAAAGTGTCCTTTTTTTTTATCCGAACGTAAATAACGTAATCTGGAGGAAAGTAACCATCTGTTGTACATAATCCGCTCGAGTTGTTGCATCGAATCCAAAGCCGTCTAACAATACCATCGATCCAAAAAAAAAAAGAAAAAAAAAAAGAAAAAGGAGGAGAACGAAAGAAAGAGAAGAAGATAAAATGAAATCTGCGTCTCAGCTGCACGTGGAAGATACGTGTGTACATAGTTTTCTTTTCGTGGCCACAATCTGACAAGAGGGTCAGTGCTCTCCTCGTGGTGCAGCGAAGCGCAACGTGAGTGCGCCTGTAAAGCGATCTGCATAAGCTACCAAGCGAACCTATGGACTCGTGCAATCGATTTATGTTACACGGTGCCCTATTCGAAATAAGTACTTACGCGAATATGCCAACGTACAGAACGCGTGGAACGTACAGGCGAAGAAACGTAACGAGGTAAAATCGGCCAGGTGTCGAAGATTACATACGCTGGCGGGCAATTTCGTATTTTTAGAAGAAGAGCAGCTGCGTCGAGCACGTGCAATTTCGTATTTTTCTGAAAGGAACTAGAAAGAAGCGGAACCTAGGTGGCAATTTGCTTCGCTCGCTAGAAATTATGACGAGTACTCCACTTTGGATGTTTCGCGTCTCTTGTATATTTCGCGCGATCTCTCTTCGTATGGATTTTTCTGCTTTTAACCCTGACCTTGCCAGGCCCGATGGTTAAAGGCCGGTGTCAAAATTTCATTTAAAATCGTACGTTCGTTGTCGCCTCCTTCGCTCGTCCAACTTTATGCAAATTCTTATGTTAACGAAAATCGAGAAATTGATTAATCGGATAATAGAAGAATTTACATAATGTTGGACGAACAAAAGAAACAAGGACGACCAACGTACAGCTTTAAATTAAATTTCGAAACGGGTCGTTTGACCAGGCTTAGGAAGGTTGCTGTTAAATTCCCCATAAACGCACAAAAATCCTCGCTCCAGCGGTTACCGATGGGCTCGGGCTACGTACGTAGGTTGGATTATCGACCGACTAAATTCGGATCTGTAGAAGTACTTTGAGAAACGAAGAAAGCATCGCCAAGTGCAGTCGAACATTGGTCGCTCGTAATAAATAACAGCAGGTAAATAACGTTAGTAAATAATATTCTATATAGAGCGCGTAATATAGTCGCGAAAGGTTTTTACAAGCGTGTTCGAATATGTATTTTCGTGTGCCACTGTGTAGCAACGTTTTACGTTATTCCATAAAAATTGGTTTCAGCTCCGATGTACATGTATATCGTACAACCACGAACAGTTTTACGACCTCGTTGAATCACGAAGGTAAGGTTGCTATATATATAGATATACGTTCGAAGAACTCTTGAAACTCGCGTCGCCAACCGTATCATAGAACGTTGCCATGATTCAATCAACTCGATAAACAGACTTGTTCAGTAGGCCACCCTCGGTTGCTTTTCTTACAACCAGACACGACCAGATCGCGTGGATGATGTTTCACGGATGCAAACAGCTTTGTTTTCATCGGCGATAACGCCGACAAACCCTTTGATTCGACTGTCGATAAAAATCGTACGAGTGACGAGTGACGACGAGTTACGAATCACCGGGTTGTTCAGAAACGTTTCTAGCTAATTTTTCTTGTATATTTATACCAAACGACGGGACGTTGGAACAAGCGCTGTCTTCGGTTGGATATTGAGAAAAAGAACGAAGGACGTAGCAAGAAACATAGAAAAAAATTCCTTGCCAAAACGCCTGCTTTTGTATATACTCGAACTGTTTAACCAATGCCCGGTAAAGAAATTTCGGAGTTCGTAAGTATCGAAACTCGATTATTTTCTATAATTTTCCTTCTTTCATTGGCGGTCCAAGATATTTCTGTTTTTCTCCTTCGTCGAATATTGTACAGTTTCCTCGTTATCGTTTATCGCGGTCTTTGCAAAAACTCATTCGAGAGGCATAGGCGAGAAACGAAGTACCCGGGCGATTTGCGAAGTTTCGTGAATAATATTGGTGGAATCGTGAAAGAGGAGAAGGGTGTTGGTCGTGACCTTACCGACTGAGATTTCATCGAGACGAGACGAGACGAGACGAGACGAGACGAAAATTAAGGTCGGTGACCAGAGGTTTTCTGACCCTTGCTCGGATGGCTTCTTCGATCCAGACGATGTCTGCAAAAAATAGGGTGTCGTGCGTGCGCTGGCGACCATCGTTGTTCTTTCATTCCTTTTTTTCCCATTCCTTTTTGTTCCTCCTTTTTCGTGATCCTTTCCCTCGGTTCGTTCCCATTTTCCTTCTTTTTTTTCCTCTTCTTTCTATTCTCTCGTTTCCTTTTTTCTCTCTACCTTTCTCTTCTCTCCTTTTTTTTTTTTCTTTGAATTCCGTTTGACGAGCAAAGGCAGAGCGGTCGAATTCTGGGAAAATAATATGCTCGATGGCGTACCACGGGATAAAAACGTTTTCGGGTCGTAGCGCCAGACCCTCTCGGGATTTCAATCGTTTCAACATGTCTGAAATTCGGATTAAGTGAGTTTTCGAACGCATGTTCGCCGAGTGCGATGTAGCGACGCATTTGCCTATGTACGAAGCTTCTTCGTTGAAGTAATTATTCGATCCTTTCTAAGGGACGTTTGTAGTTACTCGGTTGGTAACGGTAACTTGGTTTTAAGTTTGGATATATCAGCAGTTTGATGTAATGCGGGGATTTGAGTAAGTCGTGTCGCGAATGTAAATTGCTCTCCACGAAACTAAAGAGCATAATTACGTATACTTGTGTACGTAATTATAAATTCAAAAGTAATATCCGAATCTATTCGATCTTTCTACGAAGAAAAATCTCTTTACTTTTTAATCTCTACGGCGATGTAGCCACTAAATATAAAGAAACCTATTTTGTTTTTCCTTTGTTACGTAGGAAGATGTAAAGAAACGATATACGATAATTAGATATTATTACCGACATCGATATCCGTTTGAAATAAACGAAATGTAATTAAACGAGTAATTGTGAATCGTGTCCCCGAAACTTTAACAACTATCGTTCTTGAAGAGATTAAAAAATATCAAAAAACTATGTTGATTAAAATTTGTTCGAAGGGCGTAATATCCCCTCGACGCGAATGTTTTTCTCGATACGTCGCTAAAAAAAATTCCACTGTTGTAGGCGAATAATTAGTCAGAGTAATTAATCCATTAATGATGCGTAATTAGCGTAGCAACGGTGGGAACATCTGCGGTATAATCGAGCCGCGTGCAACGGATACATTACTGCGCAAAAATATTCAAACGCTTGTTTGTCTTTTAGAACTCGAAAGAAACGATACTTGAGATACTGACTTAAAATACTTTTCTTATTACGTTATGCATAACGTACGATATATATTCTATATAATCTATGTATATCATACGTTATATATAATTTACTGGCCATCTTTTCCTCTAACGATCGATCTAAATTTAATTGAAATCCGATTCGAGTCGATTCTACAAGAAAATACTAAACGTAGCTTTTAATTATCGGTTCGTCGTTAATTTACTAACCGGAGTAAAATTTGTTCGCTGTTATCATAGAGCGATCGAATATCACCGAGAACAGCTGTTTATAGGTGCGAACGGTTCGAAGCAATAACGCGTGATGTAATACGAAATCGTTTAAATTATCATGGGAGGTCGTTTCCGCCAGCATCTGTCGCGGATTACTATCGCGCGTTTTGCGTTCTATCGATGTAATTAGCGAGAATTACCACGTCCATGATAATTATCCACCTTGCACAATCGTTATATCCATCCTCCCTTTTTCGCAACAGCCGTTCCATGTCGGTTCGCGTATGTTTCCAGAAATTCGTTCCAATTACACGAGCAAATAAGTTGTTTATCGACCTGATGGTCGATGCTAGCCAAGGAACCGATCCGATAGAATATCCAAGTAACTGCAGTGTGTACGGCGTTCGACGTTTAACCCGTTAACCGCGAAATTTAGTTTCAAAAATCCCTCACGCGGTGCGCAGGTAAAATCAAGCGACGACGAGTATACACGTCGAACGCAGTTAACTGGTTAATTAGGTTTCGGTACGACCGTGCGTTTACTATTCACGACGAAGTTGCACAGTCGCGGTTTGCAACTTATAAATTCATTAACACTATCGGTTGGCAACTTGTCTCGTGCAAGACGATCGTATCGGCGAATTCATCAATAAGGATTCCTAACAAACCCATACAATTAGCCGCTGGAATGGGCATTCATATTTACGTGAAAGGGATAATTACACAGCTCCCTTGGCGTCGACTTCTCTGACGAACACGGCAAGATGACATCGTCGACATCGTGCGTTGTTCCCTCGGTGCACATAGATAAATTTTCCTACAGTTGCATGCTTGGTCGATTCAAGATGATCGCACGCGCAAACTCAAAAATTACCGTCACGTTTGCCTTTCGCGAAACGCGATCGAAATAAAGTTACAAAACAAAAGCTACGTGACTGGAAAAATTGCATTTTACTGCCTTTTCCTTTTTTTTTTTTTTTTTTTTTTTTTTTTTTTTTTTTCTTGGTATTTTTAGGGAAAAGTACTTTAACGTTCTTTAAGGTTACAAGTTATAGATAGGCGTAACGTACTTAACCCCGCGTACTGGGTCGTTTTCGATTTATTTTAATCTTTCAATTTATCCGCATTTTTCTTCGAACTTGGCCTCGCGTAAAAAGAGGATTAAGGCAACGAATGCGATGAAATCTATTGGATGTTGCTCTACATTGATTCTGATAGTTCCGATGATTCTTGGAGGAATAGGAATTTTGGGGGATTTTTTAGAACACACAAACCTAAGAAAAATTACACGAGCTTAAACGATCCACCATGCAGACAAACGGAGGTTCAGTTTCGTTTTACGAACTGTTTAATCGCTCCTCTTACTGACCGTAATTAACGAAGTAACGCGTTATATATTATTATGTTCGAAGATATACATTATATATATATACACGATCCGGGTTGTATCACTTTCGAAAGAAGAACGCAGTATCCCGAACATTAATTTTGCCATCAAGTTTCATTGCACGCTTCAACGCTTCTTTCTTCGCTTAACCACCTGAAAAAAGTCGATCATTCGCACACACGCGCGCGCGCGCGCGCACGGACGAGCCATGGGAAAGGAAGAAAGTTCGTCAGTTGTCGCTAATTACAACACGTGTTACAATTTTTAGAATCGATCGATAACCACAGAGTCGCGGTTCGTCTTACACAAGCCGATCGGCGTGCGCTTACTTTCACGAGACGGAGCGTGATCCGCGAATAACCTCGAACGCAACAAAATTAATTCGATGTTTCTGCTCGATCGGATCGGCCACGATGCTGCGCCGCAATTACACGAAAATAACGGATGCTAAAAGGCCGCGGTTTATAATTAACTTGATCGATACACGTGTAGACATCGCGTTGTTCGACGTTCGAGCGCCACCGACATTAAAAGGAAACGCAATCGGTAATTCACTCCGAAAATAAACGGAATGAAAAAGGGAAGAAATAAAAATAGGAGAGTAAAAATAAGCGGAAGGGCGGCGAGCTTTGTACCACGAAATACGTTAGTTGTACGATGTGGCAATCGGTTTATCGCAAAACGCCGATACAGGTGCCTGTGATAGCTGCACGCGTTATCCGAACGTTCGTATCATAGAAATCCGTCACGCGCGTGTTTTATCCGTGTTGTACGAACGATTTACAAGTTCCATTAGCGCCGTAACGAGACTCGATTATCGCGACTATATCGTCAAAGTTCGGAACGAGTGCGTAAGCGTATACGGCACGTGATTTCAAGTTGAAAAGGACCGAACGGTACGCGCAGTTGCGAAATTTCTCCAAAGGGGAAATTGTTCGTTCGTCCGTGCGAATTCCACGGATCAGAATGGAGAAAGAATCTTCCTATTTTCGTGTTCTTCGCCAACTCGTTCGACAGACACGATCTCGATCGCGCGATTTATCACACGAATTGGAGAATCACAGAGACCCGTATAGAATCTTGTACGGATGGTCTCTCGGTTTGAAATTTACTTCTAAGACCGAGATTTTTTTCTCTTATCTCGACTGTCTCGCGTTCGTATCGCAGAAACCGTCGTCGTTTCGATGCTGCGAGAAAATCCGTCGAATCTTGCGTTTGAGAATTTCAACGCCAGGATGCCGAGGAACCAGCGCTATCCTCTGGCGGCTTGTCCTAGGTCGTCCGACACGCGTCCTTAACGGCGTTCGCTTTGCTAATTCGTCGATCAACTCCGCTGCTCGTTTCCTAAGCCGATCGATAACGTCTCGGGTTCTGGACGAAGCGTTTTGTCGGGCCAGTGTGAAATTCGCCACGATCGGCGGTTTCGAAAACCTGTCGAACTGGTTTCGTATTTTTAACCGGCCCGTCTCGTTTAACAGCGTCACTTTTAATGCCGATACGATGTCTCGTATTTGTAGTTTATGAATCGACCAATGTACGACCATTAAATAGGCGGTCGTGAAGTTTGCACCGGTCCGCTGCAATTGTGCCTCGAGGACACGTTCGCTAGTTTCCATCCGACGATTCGCGCGGATGCCGCTGGATCCAGAGGAGATCGAAAGACAGCGAGAAGCTGCAGAGCCGATGGTAAAGCGGTTGGCTTTACGACGTATGGGCGCGTTGGTAGTTATTTTTGAAAAGTCGTTGACTGATGCTTTCACGATCGTGTTATTATCGGTCGTTTTGAGCAGGAAATTTTCTCGAGCGGAGAAATTAGTTCGGAGACGTGGAAGGTTTACGCGCGAGTCTCTCGCGAGCCGATCGACTCGGCTTTTTCTCAATTTCGTTAATTGCCACGGAAACCTCGAATAAGGGTGTACAGTGCGTTTCGGTGGAAGTCGAATCAACAGCGCAGCGTGGTTCTACGGTTGTTCTGTAGTTCTTCAGCGCGATATTTATGCTAGTTGCAGATATTTCGTTGGGAAGGCGGTGTTAAGGTTGAACGCAAAAAACACGTTAGTGGAGCGAGGAAAATAAAAGAACGATAAAAGAATAAAAATAGGGATAAAATAAAAATTCCACGATTCTCGGGTCTTATTTTTAATGAAACGATTTTCTGATTTCAGGTAAACGATCACTCTCATTGATTATGGATACTAATCGGCGCAGCTTAGGGCGGACAGACATAAATATCTTTCGTTTTTTCCCTGTTCGATCGCTGGTAGACCTGCGCGTTGCTTCAGGTAACGATAATTAGCGCGTGCACCTGCGTACGCGTTTTTACTTGCCACCTTTTTCACACGATACCTCGCTGCAAAGTTTAGAAGTACACGTAAGTTTATGAGAAACGCGATAATTGCAGTGTGTCAATGTTGGGATCTGCGCTCGCTTTTACGAACAATTAATATGTACGAAAGGAAAAATCGTTCGAAAGGTTTCTTATCGAAGTAAGAATTTTACGCGTACGACCGCAAACTCGAATTTCCTGTCATCCTTTTGATTTATCGTAAAACGTATTGGCAATATTCTGAAACCCTATTAACCCGTTAATTGGATCTATCGGCTATTCAGAAACTTCTCTCTGTATTTGAAAAAGAGGCCGTATTTCAGAATCAACGAGGAGAATATAAAGAAAAGTTCGTTTCGGTTAGATCGGTTGTTCCTCTATCTTCAATCATCTTAATTTATTCTTTAAATATAATTCTTTTTTTTTAAATATAACAATTCCTTAAACCTAAACAGAAGCTTCCTAGAGATAAGCGTAGGAATATATTTCGGCGAATAAATACGCACACAGATAGATAAAGCTGTAAATATCGATAACATTCTAATAACAAATTAACTTGCCTATTTTCGTCATCGACCGAAGGAAAGAGTTCGTGAACAGATAAGAAAACAGGCAAACAGATAAGAGTAAAAAGAAAAAAGCAAAGTAGACAGAATGTAATATAAATATAATTTTCTTGCTTGTACCGCTTTTTTTTTCTCTCTTTTTATCTACATACTTAGCCAGGCGAACGTGGCGTTCTAGGCAGGACGCGTCAAGATCGTCGTGTATAGCTGGATGAAAAAGATATTCGAGGGTAGACGGGTGTACGACCGATGTCACTGACCTTGCTTAACGATCGCCACTGTCTGTGGGGTTGGCGTCGGGTTCGATTGAAAGAGGGGTGCCAGTCACGGGACGCTAATGCTGTTACCGCTTGAATTTAGGGAGGCTCGATTCCTCTTCGCTGTACAACGCGCTGCGAAACAATTATCTCGTACGTGGGTTTCGTTAATCCGCGAAATGGTGACTGCGACACGACACTCCTTTCAACGGGGCTGAAAGCCACGCCGCGTAATTTGTATTCGAAGCTTTGTCTTTTCGCGTTTTTCATAAGCCCGGCTCTTTGAAATTTGAAGATAATAACAGAGACTCGAAGGTACAGCGTGTCAGTTTCGTGTCAGGACGCACTTAACCAGTTGGCTGTTGCGAGCTGTTTGAAAAGCGTGTACGTAAAATGGCGTTACAGAGGAAAGATCAATTACTTTGTCTTCACAGTGTATACAGTTTCTTCCGTAACAATTTCTTATATTTTGTTTATTTGATCGTTTTATTTCTTAAAAAAAAAAAAAATTTCTAAAGCGTCCTGAGATTTGCGCGTATATCTCGGTTTCCGTTAAAATTGCAATTTAAGCAGCGAATTGTGGCTGACTTTTACGCGCGACGAGCGTACTCGTCGCGAAGAAATGGCAATATTTTGTTGTCTTTCGCGAGGAGCACTGATCGGTAATAAAATTAAAAGATAAAACGGTCATCACGTTGCAGCTTCATTCTTTATTGTAACAGCCACGCATGCTCCGCGTCTGACGAGTATACTCGTCGTCGCTTACTTTTCGCCACACGTTTTACGCGCACACTTTTCAAAGCTTCCAACCAGGTCGCAACAGCTAACCGGTTAACAGTTCCTGTTTCGCGTATTTTAGCGTCTGCGACGTTATCGTCTCGCGCGTGCGTTTGAAATTTTTGACAAAGAATTTTTAGTAGCGCGACCGTCGTCAAATTGCAGCGACTTGCTAGATCAGTAAAACGTACGAAGATGCAGGAAATTGACATTTCGTATCTCGATAGTGCTGCGAAAATGTCTTCATGTCGGCTATACGGATAAGAACACGCACGGAATAAGAAAGAATATAACCCTGACCTGCGCAGGGCTTTTCAAGGTCGTTGCCAGATAAACTAAATACATGGCGCGACATGTCCACCTGGAAATCGTGCAACGTTTCTTTCGAACATCTTTTCGTGTCGTCCACAGTCTCCGACGCATGTAAATGTTTGCAAATAAAAGCAACGCACACCGCGCGTATATAACACGTATCGCTGTGTATTGTAACGCATAGCGGTTTCAAAAATTTCGTATCAAAATTCAAAAATCTGAAAAGGGGAGGAACAGTTTAGATTTTGATCGTCATGGGAAACTGTCGGATCTGGAAACGTAAGAAATCGTCGCAAGGAATGTGTTCGTGCGAAAGAATCGATCCACGTAGCTCGAAGTAGCGTATCTCGGAGAATTGGAGAAAAACGTGACTCTGTCGATTGGTAATTTCGAGTGTCGGAGATAAGACTGTCTAATGTATCGTTATAACGTCGTTTGGATTAAGGGGGAAATATTGCGCGCGATAGCTTGAGTAAACACTCAAACTGTCGGTTGTAGATATTGTACGGAAGGAGGATTTCAAGAAAAGCGTCAGCTTGGATTTAAGACATTTTTGATAGATCGGCTCGATAGGATACTATCCGCCGTGAGAACGTGAATCTGGCCAGAGGTTCCGCGCGAAAAGCCGTCGTTTTTAGCTGTTTACGCGTTGAATTATGGCCCTCGGCAATGAATCTTGGAACGCTTAAGATCTGATAATGCGGCGCTTCCTATACACAGGCATTATGGGGTTAAGTGCTGAAACTAACGCTGATGGTACCGTGCATAACCTTATGTAAAGATGGTGCAGCTGCTATTTTAACACTTTGCTCTTCTGTTGGCAGCTTTACCGCCCTTTAAACGCTCGCTTAACGCTATTTAACCACTTGTAGCTACAGCTTTGTGTTTTCGATAAATTTGAAACGCGTGAATTAGACAGCAATCGAGACTTTCTTTCTTTCGAATCAATCAGACGTTGATGGAAACTTCGAGCTGCTTTCCTCTCCGTTTCGAAACCTGAATCCCGAGCGATAGATAAATATTTTACAAAATAAGTAGCTGATACAGTGGCTAGCCGATAAAGTGGAAACGATTTTCGTTAACTCGTGCGATTTTCTTATTGTTTCGTTTAGGTTTTTCTTTGTCGCATGTCGTAAAATGTTTCTCGAAACTTTCCTACAATACGCGTAATAAAACGTTCATTACGAAGGGTCATCTGAACGACGAGAGAAAAACAACGGACAATTTAGCGTTCCGTAAGACGTAATCTTGCCATATTTATTATTATATCACGCTGGATCATCGATTAGGTTGTCGGAAAAGCGTCTTTCTTTTACAGAAAGTGTCTTTTAGAAGAACGCGTCTTTATAGAAACGGGAAGCCTGATCCGTCGAACCTTGTGATCTTTATCTTGATAGAAAAAAATGCATCGTACGTAGTTCGATAAAATAACATAAAATGGAAAATGTTGTGCACCAGTTGTTTCCTTATAAAACGAAAGAAACTTATCGGACGATCTAATACTTTAGGATCAAGAATTTTCGTAGGTTCATCGATTTTTACAGATTACAGATAACAATGATCGTCTACTTATTGATAAATCGAATTCCTCGACGATTCCGATTACGATTATCCGACGCGATAAACGCATTTTTGCCGAAATACTGTTGAAATTGGTCGAAATTATCCAAATTGTATCTACGAAAATTCTGTCTTCTGTTCGATTTATCTTTCAACTTTTACGTGTTTGGAAGAAACATCGTTTTGCCTATTACGCGTTACAGAAGCTACGCTATTTCCGACATATTTTGCATATCTTTGCTTATCGCGTACACTCTGCGTACACTTTTGCGCGTTGGAATTTCGCACGAAAATCCGCAGTTTTCTATTGTTCGTTGCCAGATCGCCGATCCTTATCCATTCGTAGGTGATGCAAAATTGTCTCGAATACTCGCGCGTGTGCGACACGACGCGAAGGACAGGCACAAAATACGCACGATGTATCGCTACTTGGCGATAGCGACACGACTGGAACAATTTCGAATTTTCATTTATCCAATGGAAGATCCACGGTAAACTTTTATTTCCTTTTGTATATGTTGTGGTTATTGGTTGTATAGATGGAAGAACGCGTGGATAAATTGTAAGATAGAAAAGTATATTTAACGAAGAAGTGTGTACATAAATATGAATACAGTTTGAGCTGGTGCAGATCCGCACGCTAGCGGTGTTACCTAGTAACTGAAAACTCCGAAGCTATTGTCACGTAAAATAGGTGGGTTTTAAATTAGGAAAGAATTATGCACCTTTAGGTAGACTTTATTTTGAACACCGTACAATTTCGTTGGTGGAGAGAAGACCGACTTTTCGC